>BQNB010018545.1:0-68141 GCA_026074375.1 Tanacetum coccineum
TTCTAGAAGTAGTGGGTACTTCATTGATGAGTTTTGGTTGCTGCATTTCTTTTCTAGGTAACTGATATGTGCTAATTCGCATTGTAGGAATGTGGGTTTGTTTAATTGTATACTTGTAGTCAAATGGTCACAAAAAAGATGATTGTTGTTCCTACCCACACACTTTGTCATGCCTCATTACGGAACTGTTTCAATGGACCTAGGGATCTTTGGAGAGCTAAAGTATCATGTAAATATCATTATAAAATGGGATCAATTGAAGTATGGTTAATTAGCCCCCTAAGTATATAGGATATAACACAATTGATGTTGTATACTCCATTTTATATCATTAAGCCCAAATGAACAATGGGCAAAATTGAGGCCTCTATTGCATGTTCAGCACATTAATCATAATGCTCCTCTTATTTCGTTTGATATTTTGGGAGGAGAGGATTGGTTGTGATGATTCACTGAAACTTGTTATGCACGTAAGAAGCATTATTTGTATAACCTGCTAGGCTCCATTTTTCAGTTGAATCCAGTGACTTAACTGATTTGATTCATTAGTGACAAGATATGACGAATCACCCCCAGTGGCGTATACGATTAAGTCTCTGTCCCATTGGGTATCAAGGATTCGTGCAGGGGATTAATGATGACTTGATGTGATTTCTAGACTTTTTAACAAGCTGTTAGCATTTTATATGGTTTATTTACAAATGTGTGCAAAAGTTATTATTCATGGCTTACTAATCTATATGCATTTCAGTTCCATGAAGGACTTGAAGGTGGGAACACGTAAAGCTAGAATTTTGCTCAAGCTATGTGAATAAGTATGATGAAAACACAAACTTTATGAAAAGTTCTTTTAATGTTGGTTTTATTTACATTCGACTTGTAATTCTGTTAATTAGTCATTTGTTTTTGGATAGGTTGCCATTTGGTTTTAGATGTAGGCATTAAGCTGTTAAGACTTGGTACTTCGACTTCTTTCACTTTAACTATGTAAGACTGCTTTTGGATGTTGTAAGCATTAGGAGCGAGGACGTCACTAGTAATTTTAGACGAAAGCAGGCAACACAAATAGCCTAAACTCTATGCTAAAGATAAATAAAGAAAGTCTAAGCTAATCTGTTGTTTAGCCTAAGAACTGCTTCTTTTGTAAATCCATTGTTTAGCCTAAGAATTGCTTCTTTAGTAATGGGAAGTGGAACTGAACCTTGCTCCATCAAACTATGTCACAGATTAATCAACACAAACAATTCAAAATTACGTAATATATACCTAAATGAACAAAACATATATGCAAAATTAATAACTAAAAAACATTCATATCTGGTTAATAATAAACAAGGGCTTTTAGATAGATAGGTTATCAAACTTTTTTTTTGTGCAAACGGGGTATTGGGGTATACGGGTTTCACATTCAGGTTAATGAACACCAAAACCGTATTCATTCAGGTTACCCAAAAAATTGATAACCAGAAGATTAAGTTTTTACCTTGTCCACCAAATAAGTTTAGTAACTTAGGTAAACAAATTCGCGAAGTTAAGTAACTTATTTGTATAATAAAATAAAAAAGTCAACTGTTAACGTGAAATGCAACCGACTATCAAAAGTTAAAGAAAGAGTTTGGTCTCTAATTTGCCCATTAAAAAAAGTTCAATACCCGGTTTGCACAAAAGAAGTAAGTTAAACAAACAAAGTTGCAAAGTTCGGTAACCTACATATCTAAAAACCCTAATAAACAATATGAATTGCTTCAAAAACAACACTAGACAGCATGCATGAATCATTATTTAAAGGATTAGGATCCTCTCATGTTCATTTTGAACATGAGAGGTCATGTTTTTTTTTGAACGGCATTTTATATAAAAACTAGCAAGGAGCTAGGAAAAGATTACAAAATAATAGAACTAGGATTTTTCATCCAAGTGTTACAATCAAAATTTGAGCTACAACGACTAGAGCACCAATGAAAAGACAAGCGAACAATATCGTCAAAAAGGAGATCTAAACGAGGGAAGTTGATCCCAAATAAAACTTGATTGCGAAACTTCCAAATAACCCACCAAGAAATGTAACAAACGCCTTCAAACACATCCTTGAGCCGCTTGGAAACTCTAGGATTTTTGAACCAAAGAAGCCAATCCTCATATGAGTGAAAGTCTTGATACTCTAAATCCCACCAATGAACAACCTTAATCATTAACTAACGAGCCAATTGGAAAGAGAAAAGGAGGTGCGAAGTTGATTCCACAGCAATACGACAAAGAGGGCAAATAATAGACGGGATGTCAAGGCCTCGAAGAGAAAGATTCAACCGAGTGGACAACTTATCCAAAGAAACACCCATCTTGTAGGAACATCCGTCTTCGAAAGCATGGAATCATCAATAAATTTACGTGTCGATTTTACCGAGAAGACGCCCGAAGGATCTAACAGCCAAGACCATCTATCACTAATATTAGGAAGAATAACAGAAGAAGTATTAGAGATAAGGAGAAGAAGTTGCTCTTCTTTAATACCACTTTGAGGAGACTGCCGAAAAGAACTAATAAGAGAATTAGCTCTCAACTTTGAAACCACACTAACATGTTTGTCTAATTCCTGGAAATACAGCCTCGGATATGTTTGCTTTAGGGGAAAATCACCAAGCCATACATCATTCTAAAAGGAAGTAGCCTTACCATTCCTAACTTTCATTTTGACAAGCCAAAGAAGATCAATGCCCTTAGAGGCAAGCTTTCTGACTTCATTAACAATGTCGAGCCAAGGAGATATTCTTGAATAGGAAGAAGAGTTGTCAAGAGCTCCACGAATACCATATATAGCTGAAATAAATCAAGACCAAAGAGAAGCACCATTAGCAAGAAACCGCCAAATCCATTTGAAAAGAAGGGCGCGGTTATAAGCAAAAAACTAGAGAAGCCAAGTCCTCCATTTTTCTTAGAAGCTAAAATTTTATTCCAGCCAATCAACGACATCTTCTTCTCCGCATTTTCCACACCATAGAAAAAGATCCTACGAATAGATTCAATTTTGTTGGGAATAAATCTTCATCAAGAGTTAATATTGTCAAGTTATAACTAACAGTACTAAAGGAGTTAGTACTGCCAGTACAAACTTAGTACTGTCAGTGTTAGTTAATACTGCTAGAAGAAAAGTTAATATTGCTGATGGTTAATGCTGCTGACTTGTAGATAAGGATGCAAAGAGATAAATATGGAATGTATGTATTTTAGGAAGATTCGTATATGATTATAATTGTAATTGATCCTAAAAGTTTGGTAATTATCTTGTAAATGACTCTTTGTGGTGTATAAAAGGAGATCCTAGGTTAAGGTTTTAGATACACATAAGAGATAGATATACATCTTAGAGAAAGAACGTATAACTTCAAGGTTGTAACCCTAGTACTAAGCAAGAGTACTCGTATTATTGATTTAATAATATTGAAGCGTTTTGTGTTTTATTCATTGTTCATTGTTTAGTACTGTTTCTCTAAGGAAATTACTCTACTTAAAAGAAGTGTAGGCTCTAAAGAATATGAGTTAGGATTACTTAGGACTGAGCTTGAAAAGGTTAAACAAGAAAAGGAGGGGTTTGATTTTAAGATTGCAAAGTTTGATAAATCTGCAAAGGACTTAGATCAGTTGTTAGGAAGTCAGATAACTAACAAGAGTAAAAAGGGTTTTGGATATAATGTTGTCCCCTCACCTCATCCTTTGATTCTTAATAGACCAACAACTTTATACTTATCTTATTCAGGTCTTGAAGAATTCAAAGAACCTGAGGTTAATGAGTATGGTCCTAGGGATTCTAGTTTAAAGCCTACCACTGGTTGTGATAAAGAGTTAGATAATTCTAAGGAGAATACTGATGACTCTTTGGAACAACAACAAATGACTGATACTGAAACTAGCTCTTTTGAGTCTCCACTTAAGGTTGATAAAGATTGGAAAGAAAAGTTTTTCTATCCTGCTAATCATGTCAGTGAAGTAGAACCTAAGAAAGTTAGGAAGAATAATGATGCTCCAATTATTGAGGATTGGGTGTCAGATGATGAGGATGAAGATGAGTCTCCTGTTGTGGTAAAGAAGAAAACTGTTATTCCTACTGCTGCTAAAATACAAAAACCAGTTAGGAAGCCAATGAGATATGCTGAGATGTACATGTCACAAAGACCTAGAGGAAACCAAAGGAACTGGAATGGTCAAAAATCCAATCAGTTAGGATGTAACTTTGTGTTTAATAACAAAGCATGTTTTATCTGTGGAAGTTTTGATCACATTCAATACAGCTGTCCTAACCAACAGAGGAAAAGAATAGTAAGTGGAAATAATTATAACAAAAAGGATAATGACTACTATTCTAAACCCTCTCATCCCAGTACACACAAACATATGGCTCCAAGAGCAGTCTTAATGAAGACTGGCCTAAAATCTTTTAATACTGAAAGGCCTGTTAATACTGTTAGATCTGTTAACACTGGTAGACCTTTTAGTACTGCTAGGTCTTTTAATACTGTAACATTCGGCAATTTTCGGAACTTTGGATAACTGTTTTACCTTTGACTTTTCAGGGTCTGTCTTGACTTATAAGAACGACCATCTAAATCACGTTTTCATGACTCGGACTCTAAAGCAATTTGATGTGGAATGACATTCCTGACAACTTTTTAGTTTTGACCGAGACCCGAAAACAGTCAGAAGGTGACTGAAATGCCCTCGCAAGATTTTAGAAACTGCGTAACCGGTTCACAAAATAAATAACAAATATTTTATTAAATGTTATAAAATATTTAGGAAATATTATCAAGTGAATACTCATTTTTATCAGAAAAATGGTTAGGAAAACAATGACGTAAGTTTCGTGTGTTGAATCATCCGTTAAGTCGCTCAAACGAATCCCGAACTAGTATTTTACGAAATAATACTTACAAGTTACACATTTGGCCCCTGTGAGATATTTACAAAAATCACCCCACACTATGTAAACTTGTCATTTTTCTTTTAAAGTTTTTATATAAATGAAATTTTTATATAACAAATTTCATTTCCATCTAAATGTATAAACACACAAGTCTCATCTCTCTCTCTCTCAAATTCTGGCAGCCGCCAGCCACCGCCGGCCATCACCACGCCGCCGCCGGAAAACTTTTCCGGCGGGCTTTTCTGGCCAACACCAAATATGATCCCCGCAACTTGATCTACTCTATCCCCTACACCACTCTCCTCCACGCGCCACCCACACCACCATCGTCACCTCACCATCACAGCCACACACCACCAAGGGTGTGGCTGTTGGTGGTAAACACCAATGAGGGTGCGTTTGTTTTTGGTTCGCAGTCGCAACAAGGGTGCTTTTGGGTTAGCACAAGAAAGGGGTGTTCGTTGGTTGTTATACAAGACTAGGGTCCGTTTGGTTTTGTCAGGTTCACAACCAAGGGTGCGTTTCGGTTTGATAGAACGCGATGGGGTGCGTCGGGTTTGTAGTAATACCACACCGGGTGCGTTGGGTTTATGGCAACAGCAAGAGGCTACGTTTGGTTTGTTTTATGGCACCAAGGGGGTGCTTGTTTGGCTGTAAAACAGCCGGGTGGGGTGCGTTTGGATTTAGGACAGATTAGGATCGTTTGGTTTGTTTATAAAAAGTATAGGGCACGTTTGGTTGCTGGGTAACACCGGCAGGGGTGTTTGGTTTGTTGAATAACACCCAAGGGGTGTGTTTGGTGGTAGCAGCCACCCTCATAGGGTGCGTTTGGCTTAACAGCCACCACCAAGGGGCGTTTGGTTCTCGGGTTTCACACGCAAGGGTGTGTTTGTTGGTTCGGCTAGCCGGGGGAGGTTTGGGTTAGTTTGGGTTTCGGGTCAGCCGCAAAGGGTGCGGTTGGGTTGTGGGTTAACAACCGACGACGGGGTTTCGGGTTAGGCTGTGGGACAGCCTGGGACAACCGAGGCGTCGGGTTGTTTTTTCGGGTTTGGTTTGCAACGGAAACGGGTGCGTTTGATTGTGTTGACACCGAAAAAAGGTGCGTTTAATTTAAAAGTATTCGATTGTTTCATTTATTATCGAGTTAATTATATGTGATGAAATCCAGTAAAACTTGTGGCGTATATGTTATAATATTAAAGTGGGATTTATATTAATCTATAAGCAATATTAGATGGGTTTCTGAGCTAAAAACGGATTTTGGCGCGAGTTTGTAACGGGTCATTTTTACCAGAAAATAGAACGTGGGATTCGGAGTTCGAGATGTTGAAAAGTTAGTCTTTGGTTTACAAAATATAACAAATTATATTTTGACGGACGTTTTGATATAAAACGGGACTTTTAACTCCCAATAACGAAGAAACTGGAACGAAATCGAAATATACACTTCAGTAGAAAAATAGGTTATTTTTAATATATATTAAAAATGGCAGATTATTAATTAAACGATTTGAGCACTTTCGAGTCCGTTTCAGCCTTCCGGCGAAACACGAAAGTTGTTCGTAATGACGTTTTACTTTGCCGCGAGGATTGTCATTTTTAAAATTAAGATATAGCGGGTGAAAACTAAAGGTCGGTTAATATATTATTTCAATTAATTATTTAATACCACTGTTCGGTTCTAAAAATGAAAGGTTTAAAAATAGTAACTTTCTTTAAATATTAGAAATAAGTTATATTGGACGAAAAATAGTATATATACATATAATATAATAATAATTAAGGTTTAAAGACGCGCAAGTGGATTTCTCATCACATGTATATATGTATGTATACATATTAAAATATGTATGATTTCGTCGTTACGATGTACGCATCGTTGATCGTATTTAATACGTGTATTATAATAGAGCGACATAATTATAGGGTCGTGGCCGAGATCGTTGCAGATTCGGTTGTGATTTATTTGGATTATTTGATCGTGGTCTTTGATCAAGGTGAGTTTATAGCTCCCCTGTTTTTACTCGTTTTACATATATTTGGGGTGAGAACATGCTTGTTTGCAAATGCGTTTACATGGTTGATTACAAATTGGTTGCATACTCATTTACATAATTCGCTATGGGATACATTATTTGACTTCATTTTTGGTCACAAATACATACTTTACATTTGAAATGATTACGGATTAGCTTAGGCGGATTGAACTGATAACAACAAAATTACTGCCCGGGTGTTCTTGGAGGGGACACCGGTAACGGGAGTACATATTTTTACTTTACTGCCCGGGTGTTCTTGGAGGGGACACCGGTAACGGGAGTACATATTTTTACTTTACTGCCCGGGTGTTCTTGGAGGGGACACCGGTAACGGGAGTACATATTTTTACTTTACTGCCCGGGTATATATAAGTCTACGTCACAGCGTCATGAACTGTAAATCACTTGGAGGGTGAGCGCGAATGTTATGAAATAGATCTATTCGGGTGTGGATCCCTGTTCGGGTGATTAGCGATCGCCGGGAACGAACATTATAGCGTGATGTCCACGTGAATGATATAAAATAGATCTATTCGGGATTGACAACCCCCGTTCGGGTGACTAGCTATCACTGGGAACGAACGTTATAACATGTCGGATTATAACGTTGGGACTATAGGGCCCCCCGACAAATACATAATTGGTACAATACTTACATATGAACTCCTACTGTTCTATTAGTGCATCGGTTTCATGAACTTAGAGTAATTGTAATCATTGTTTTATACTCACATGAATATTTACTGTGCCTTGAATAAAGTGGCAATGCATACTTGAAACATTTTGGTGATATATATATAAATATCATACACGCTTTGAACAATTGCAATACAACGATCATACGTACATCTTTGTGACTATTAGGGGATTGAAATGGTATACCGTTTTATGGGCCGTAACTGGAGAGAGTAAGTTAAATGGATCGAATTTGGTGCATGAAACAACCAACAAGATAGCGGAAATACAGGAAAGGCTTGAGGCAGCTGAATTATCGAAAGAGTTACCTTGGTAGTAGTGAGAAACTTTTGAATTAATGCTGGTAGGTTATGGGTGTTTGAAGGTCTCACCTTGGAGAGGTGTAGTATGTTTGGAAAGAAAGACAAGTTAGAACCGAGTTATGTAGGACCATATGAGATCCTTGGATGGATTGGGCCTATAGGTCGGTTGAGAATTTATGTCTTGTGAGCCGAGTATCGAAAATTGGATTGGGAGGTGCTGAAAGTTTGAATAAACCTGAAATTGCATGGATTCTTTAGATACGTTAAGCTTTGGAACATCTTATATCTTAATTTCAAGACAGTTCTTGTTTGATGAGTTGCGAGGATAAGATATAAAACATGTTGTTACACAACTTAAGGTTTCTAAGGAATTTTCTCGAGGATGGGTGAGGCTCATGTGGATTTGGTGTTTTCTTTTCGTTCGGGGTTGTTGTGTTGCTAATTTCACCCTTGTAGGGGTAAGCAAAGTCATTAGCAGTTGGATTCGGATTTTGGAAGTTAGTCGAGGTTAAGGTTGACAAGACTCTTTGTTTTATCAAGGAACCGATGATGTTGTGGACCGAGAGGTCATGAGTAAAAGCGTAGTATGATAGCATTAGTGAAAGTTCGTTGGGATTCGAAGCGTGGTCCTGAGCTTACTTAGGAACGCAAGGATCAGATGAGGTCTAAGTGTCCTCCGTTGTTTGTCGATAATGCTAATGCCTTGAGTAGTTAAATCTCGGGACGAGATTTTCTCAAGGTGGGAATACTGTGACAACCAAGACTTGACCAGGTTGGTCAAACCGTAGTGATGACCTAAATGTATCTGTTGCAATGTATGGTTATGTGTTTATACGTGTTTATATGTGTTTGTGTGGGATATGTGAGATTGGATAATCAATCCAGTGAGCGTGATCGTCTCATTGGGATTGGATTTGTGTTGAATTTTGTGAAGTTCATTTCGTTCACTTTTGGTGACAAGAAAATGATTATTGAGATTCGAGCGTTTCTGTGTTAAATGTGTAAGTATTATTATGTATATGTATTTATGTGTTAGTGAATTAAAATAAGTTTAGGTTTTAGAGGTTAAGTTAAGAGAAATGAGTTATTTGATGGAGAAATTTCATTTTAATCACTTATAGTGATAATGGAATTGATTGGGTATTTTGAGAGAATTGGATTGGTTAATATGTGGATCTCTAGGTGATGGATTAAAAATGAGAAGTGTGTCATTTGTGAAAGAAATGAGTTTGTTAAAATATGAGAGTTTTTGGAAGACTTTCTATTTTTAGAAAGTGAATTTGGAAATGAAAAGTTATTTTTAGAAAGTAGTTTTCAAGCAAAATGGTTTAACAAATTAGCTTAGGTTTTTATAAAACTTAAGGTATAAAGATAATTAATTAATTAATAAAAGAAAAGAAAAAAAATATTTTTTTAGGCATGAATAGTAAAAAACGAAAATTAAAGGGAAAAAGAAAGGAAAAGAATAAGAAAGGAATCCTAGTTATTATCTAATTCTAATTAGGGATTATCTATAATTAATATGTAGCCTATAAATACAAAAATAAAGATCCCTAAACCCCCCTATTGCTGTGTTCGGTCGATCCAAGAAAAAGAGGAGAGAAAAAAATTGGGGTTTTTATTTTTGGGTTCAAGAATCAAGTTTGAGGTATGTTTAATTTATTTTTATTAAGTTCTAATTAACAATTAATGTAATCTAAGCATGATGGATTAGGGTTTATAAATTAGGGTTTATAAATTAGGGTTTTGATTTTTCTGGAAGATTATGAAGTAATGATGATTTTTTGATTATTATTTTAATTGGTTATGAGATTTGATCGTATATTTAGGTCTAGATCGCCCGATTTAGTTGTTTAATTCACCGCAGAAAGTTATGCAGTTTTGTAACGAGCATAACTCAATCATAAATTATCAAATAAATAATTTACAACATACTGGAGATAACCTCAGAGAGTCTACTTTCCATAAAAGTTATCCTCGTAAGTTTTTATGGTCGGGAAGTGGATCAAAAGGGCGTTACAAAATCAGTGTGTAAAACAGTGACGAATTTCAGTTTTGGTTTTGATTTTTCTAAAAATACTTAGACATATAGTTAGAAGCTAAAGATCACGTGGAAGTTAGTTTATATATTGTGTGTGACCCCTAAATGTTTTCTAAGCATGAAAGGAGGTCTAAAGTGGTCAGCTAGTGCCATACTTTTAGAAGGTCAGATTCTGGACGAATTTTGGACACTTTGGATTAATGAATTTCAAAAGGGTATTTGTAAAAAAGTGATGGTTTTGGGAGAGATATGAGAGGTTCATAGGACATATATGTAGCATGGTGAATTTTGGTTTGAATTATGGGAGTGTTTAAGTGGTGCGTTTAGGACGCGTAAGTAGGTATAAAATTATGCTCAAAACCAAAAAATATAAAGTGTGCATTGAAGTGTATATAGCATATGTAGGAGTTGGAAAATGTTTAAATCAAGTATAGAGCTATGGTAGATAGCTTAGATATTAATCATAGTTGAGGTTACATCATATTGGGTTGAATACCTAATTGATGGTAGTTTATTGTGTGCTTAATTGTTTAGATTGTTCGTGAGGTGTTGTGAAGCTTTTGTTGGATTATTTTAGGAAGCTAAGCATCAGGTGAGTTTCATAGCCCCTTTTTCTCATGTTATTTTGGTATGAGAATGATGCTTGTCTTGTTGTCGTGTTAAAATGTTTTTAAGCTTGCTGTAGTTATGTGTATTGGATCGGATGAGTACGCCTACTCAGTGTTGTGATATGGGATCGGATGGGTACGCCTACCCAGTGTATGATATGTTTGGTATTGTGGATCCCAATATGCAAAATGAGGTTTGACGGTGGTAAGACTGCGTGAGCTAATATGAGGCCATGTAGCGCACATATGAATTTGGTATGCTTATGGATCGTGGGCACGTTCCGTCCCGTTGTGGTTACTTGTGTCATGAATTGTTTTGGTAATTGCAGCAGCTAATTGAAAGTTTATTTTGGATATTGTTGTATGTCGTAAACCTATGATTCTCGCTCAACTTTATGTTGACGTTTTAAGCATCATTTTCAGGTGAGCTTAATGGTGCTAAGATAGAGCGAAGTGGCTAGAAGAGACCGTAGGATGCTTGGAGTTTATTTATGCGTTCTGTTTTGAATAATTGTGTTTGCATGAATTGTATGGATTATGTTTTGCATGTCATTTATTAACGAGACCTCTTTCTCATTAATAAAGACACCATTAGGTTTTGGGTATTGTTATGACACTTCTTTGCTTTATTTTAGTATTCATTTTAGTAGTCTCTATATAGACACCATGTGTTGTGATGATATCCATTCTTGTTTACGCCTCGCGTTTCCGCCTTGGCGGGGTGTGACAGATTGGTATCAGAGCCTTTGGTTATAGAGAACTAGGTGGTTGAGCCTAGACTATAGCTTAAGGGTCCCTCATATAGTTGCATTTTAGGGCATAAGTGTTTGTGTACGTATATACCGTATGTTCCCGCTACCTAAAAGCTTTGAAATTCTTTCTATTTTGAATTACTACTATATAATATGAAATATATACTTTTTCATTATGGGGATCTAATAGTATATACCCCTTTGTTATTGTTTTAGTCATGTCTTCCCCTACCCCTAGGAGATATCGTTGGGAGATTGTTTACCTCACTGGACCCGCGGAGTTGGGTGACTTTTGAGAGAGAAAAGTCAAACCCAAGCGAGGCCCAACATAAGTTTATTTCGTTTTCTACCTCGATGCGTTGCTATAATCGAGGATTGCTTTTATATTTTGGGTCACATTGGGCAATAGTAGGGGAGATGCCGGGAATTTTGGATACTTTTAGGATGTAGGATTTAGTGAGAGATACATCGGTGGTAGTAGCTTTCGGCATTTTTGTCACCTAAACAAGTCAACAATAATGTCAAAAAATGCAAAAAATAAAATGGGAGTATGTAAGAATAAATTCTATTTGTGAACCAAAATTACTTCGACTCTAAAAAATAAAAACCTAAGAAGTAATTTTTATGTTCCTTAGTTTATTTTTAACTCAACTTTAAGTATTGACAAATGTATATATTAGATTGTGTATTTCGTCAATTCATGTGAGTTTGTTTGCAATTGGCTTATCACTAGTAAAGTACTTATTTTGACTCAAAAATTCTTATTAATTCGTGATTAGCCAAATGCTCCCTTATGGGTTGAAATCTGTCTAATATGTCAAAATATATCATGAATTATATATTTGATTGACTCATACTAGTTTGTTATGTGTTTATATACGTGATAAAAATATAGTGATGGCCATCTCGACTCTAAACAATCATCCTAGGAGATGAACCAATACTCATTGATTTGAAAAATATATATATTTATGTTTGGATAATCGATACTTAATTATTTTTAACATGTTTTGGAATTTAATCAACAATGTGTAAGTTTTAAAAATACATATATGCAAAAATTCGGCCATATGTTATTTAAGTATACATGTTCTAAAATTTTGACTCTATAAGTGTTTTGATTCAATCTATCAAGGTTGTGTGTTCCTATGACATATGGGATCATTATAGTTTTTGAAATCCTAGACTAAATTAAGAAATATAACAATAATGAAAACCCCCCAATTTTGATTAAGAACAAAATTAGATGAAATCAAACAAAAAAAAGTTTGAAAAACTTACAAGAAATGTTGTTGATTGACTTGTTAGTGAAAGCCCTTTGCGAATTTTGGTTAATTAGAAGATTTGAGGTTTTGATTTTGATGGCAATGGTGATGGTATTTTCGCAACAGGTAGGAGAAGAGGGAAGAGAGAAAAGTGATGTTTGATATAAAATTTGACTGTAATGGGGTGTTTGGTTTCGCAGATGGGCGGTCCTCTTAATTAATTAAGGGGCCACCCTTTTTACTACCGGACCGGGTCCCCTTAATTAAGGGGGCACACCTGAAGAGAAGAAAAAAAATTCCTTCAATTTTTGGCTAGTTTTGTGAGAATGAATATTGATAATTTTTAATTAACTGTTTGTTTAATTAAAAAGTTTCTTTGACTATCTCGGACGAGATAATCAGGATGTCAATACATAAGATGATTTGGTGACTAGACTTCTTGCGAACATGATGAATTAATTTCTTCGAACGAAAAAAAATTAATTGTTACGTTTTGAAATGGAAAAAAGTGGATATTGTGGAGGATGAGAGATTGTAATGGAGTTAAGTTTTCTACAAGGCGATTTTGATAGGACATAGGTTGAGGCGAGCATCGAGGTAGAGGGAGTTTGTTTCATTCCTTAGTGGTTTAAGACTATCGATGCAAAACTAATCTACTTTTATGTTAATTATTTATCACTAACTTATTTTTCTGCGTCTAGTGAGTTTGTGGCCTAGAGATGTCCATTATAGTGGTTCATGGGATAATCCATGTGAAAGAATGGTTCCTAATGAACAAATTCTTTTAAAACTAGAAAGCCAACAAATGGCATTTCTAGTGACTACCATATTTCCTAACTATCACTAATACTAAGTATATCATTTATACCAAATCTATAACTTTTATATAAATTAGAGAGTTGTGACGTACCTTGGCCAGCAAGAGAAATTACTTTAAAATCTTCAAGGTAGCAAGCTTTAAGGATGAGGATTTATGGAAATCCTATATGAGTTCTTCAATTTGTTTGACGAAAGCCAAAGGATGCTTGTATATGATTAACCTCAGAAGATGTGGTGATTTAGCCATTTGGTCCCCATTGTTTCATGGGTTCGAAGTTATTTTTTCCAAACATGTTTTGCATTTGATTCGAACACATGCACGGTGAACATCTTCCACATTGAGTAAAGCTTGGTTGGTGTGGATGATTCCACATTGTGTGATTAGTGTTAGAGTAATTTGGTCTACCTTGGTATCTCCTAGGTTGAGGTGTTTTGGAACGATGATGAGAGTTTTCCTTTCTTCTTGAAGGAGATGTTTTAGACCTCATTATGGGTTTAGTAAATCCGACTCTAGGTTTTAAGGAAGGTTTGCAAAAACGTTTTACCTCATCATCAATAACAAAGTTAATAATTATTCTCAAAATAATTATATAACCCTTGCTTGATGTAAATATTTAATTGTTTGATACCCGTTTACTTTGAACGCTAATTTTTAGTTTACGCGATTTAAACTTAATTCATGAAATTACAAGCAAACGCGTACAACACTAAAAATAAATAGTACATTTATCGACGTCGTCAATGACTTGAAAACACAGAGTGTTATAACTACTATCATTAAATTGATTTAGCCTAGATATTTCCTTTCTAAGCTTCTCGTTTTCAAGCTTGAGGTCTTGACATAATTTACATTCTTCAATTACTTCCTTACCTTTTTCTAACCTAGATAATTTATCTCTTAATTCTAGTGCTTCATTTTCTAATTCTACTTTAGCTTGTTTTAAAGTTTTATTTTTAGCCATGACTTTTAGTCCTAATTTGCATAGTCTACTATATTCACTATCTATGTCATTTCGTCTAGTGATGATTGGTCATCACTAAAGTATTCGGTTTCGGAAAGTACCTCATTGGAAGCTTTAGCCATAAGACACTTTTCGTCATTTGTTTTTTCATCTTCATCTTCGTCGCCATCACTCCAAGATCCTCCAACAAACGCTTTTTGGTTTTGATATCTTGATAGTTTTGGACATTTTCCGATGAGGTGATTTGGATCACCACACTTAAAGCATTTTCTTTCGCATTTTCCATTTTTGTCGTCTTTGTTTCTTTGGAATGATTTTCTCTCTTCATATGGTTGTCTTACGAATCGTCCTCGTCTTTTGAAGAATTTCTTGAAGTCTCTTACGGCCATGGCGTATTCTTCATCTTCACTATCGGAGGTTGAGCTATCATCGTCACTATATTACTTTCTAGCTTTCAAGACAATAGATCTACTTTGTTCTCTTTTGCTTTTGACGGTTTCGTTAAATCAATGCCATCTTTTTCTTGCTTAACTTTTTCAAGCTCACTTTTAATCACATTTATTTCATAGTTTACAACCTACCTTACTTTTAGAACTGCAACTCTTTATCTAAAAAGAAACCTCATCTCTTTTATATGTGATTCATTAAGCATAACAAGTGATCAAGGAAAACCATCCACAATTTCCTTTTTAAGCTTAACAAGCAAAATCATCATATTCATTTTCAACCTACTTCTCAGTCTAATGTTATAAAAAGAATTTAAAGCAGCTACTTATAAATCCTTATCAAATTCTTTTTACAACCTACTTCTCAGATTCATGCTTTAAATTCAGATTCATTAAGCTTAACAAGCAAATCATCACACTATTTCTTAAGAGTTTCATAGTTTTTTCGACAAATTTTAGGGCAAGTTTTATCAGTGTATACCTTTGAGTCTGAAAATGCCGTTAGAGCCATGTTTGTCTAAACTTGTTCTTCTGCCATGTCACTCCAATCAAAACCTACACCATCAATAGCCAACATTTCCTTTGAAGATGTGTCTTCATAGTTTCCTTGCTTCATGGTGTTTTCTTGATTTCTGAACTGACCTTCCTTGCTTCTTGGTGCTCTGCACTCCCTGGCAAAGTGTCCCAACTTATGACAGTTTTGTAACACCCACCTAGATTTATCAATCCAGCAATATCATTAGTTATTAAAGAAAATCTTCTCTTGCCTGTCCCTTCTAATAGTACCTCTTGCTCTTACACTTAGCAAAGAAGTTGCCACTTCAAATCATTGCTTCCAAATCATCTTTATGAATTTGCTCTAAGTCCTGATGTAGGACATTAGAACCATTAGGATTTTCAATGTAACATCCGAGAATTTTCGAAATTTTTAAAAAGACTATTTTAACATTTGACTTTTCAGATCCGACTTGACTTTTTGACTTTTAACCTTTTATTGTCTCATAAAGACAGTTAACGCGTAACCGGCAAAATTTTCGTAACATATTTTAAATAATAAATCTTATTTATTATTTCATACCTCATGTACAAAGTTATTTTACATTTATTTGACTTGAAAACGAGAAAATATAGGTTCTTCCTAAGTTGACTTATCAAAAACGAGTAGCTAAATCACGTTTTCACTATTCGGACCCTAAAGCAATTTGATGTAAAACGAAATTTCGAACAACTTTTTAGTTTTGACCGAGACCCGAAAACAGTCAGAAGGTGACTGAAATGCCCCCACAAGATTTTAGAAACACCAAAAATAATTAAATTACATTTAATTATCACGTTTCATTAAATGAGAATATTTAATAAATTATTTAACATTTTATTTAGTAACGTTTATTGAAGACGCGAATATTCGAGTTAAAATCCATTTTTATTTCAGACAATGCGTAACCGGTTCACAAAATAAATAACAAATATTTTATTAAATGTTATAAAATATTTATGAAATATTATCAAGTGAATACTCATTTTTATCAGAAAAATGATTAGAAAAACAATGGCGCAAGTTTCGTGCGTTGAATCATTCGTTAAGCCGCTCAAGCGAGTCCCGAACCGTTTTTACCAAAACTATAATAAAGAAATTACACTTTAGACCCTAAACTATGTAACTTGCCACTTTTGATATAAAGTTTTAATATATAAATAATTTATATAATTTCTTTTTCATTTCATCTCTACAACACACACACTTATAACCCTAAACACTCCTCTCCCCTCTCATAAGTTTTCCGGCGCCTCCCATATTTTCCGATGATATTTCCGGCCACTCCAGCCGAGCCACGCCACCCTCCACCATCATCCACATCACCACCGAATCATCATCAACACCATACATCATCATCTTCACCACTTGCCACACCGCCACCACAACCTCCACAACCATCTCTATCACCTCGTCACTCTCTCCATGAGGGTGCGTTCGGTTCTGTCGTTAACCCATGAAGGGTGTTCGTTTGGTTGGTTTCGTTTCGGCACCACGAAGGGTGCGTGTGGTTTGGTGTAATCAACCAAAGGGTGCATCGGGTCAGCTGTGTAACGCACGGGTGTGCGTTTGGTTTTTCATTGCCGCACCTCGTAGGGTGCGTTTGGAGCTCGGTGCAAGCCAAGAATAGGGTGCGTCTGTTTGGCTGCTAACACAAGGGGTGTTTGCTTTCCAAGCCAAGAATAGGGTGCGTTGGTGTGTGGGTATACTTAACCATAGGATACGTTTTGGTTTAAGCTTGCGCCAACAGGGTGCGTTGGGGTTTATAACACCAAGAGGTGTGTTGGTTTGTTGTTTCGGGACAGCCGTTCTCGGCCCAACAATGGTGCGTTTGTTTCTGTGGCAAAAACCACCACGAAGGTGGTTTGGTTCGGGTGGTAAAAACAGAGCATGTAGGGGTGTCTGTTTGTGTAGTTTACAGCGGGCGTTTGATTTTGTTAAAACAAGCACCATGCTGTGCGTTGGTTTTGCTAAGACAAAAGGGGTGCGTTTGGACATTCATCATCCGCACCATAGGGTGCGTTTGATTTCTGTGGACGCAGCCCCCAAAGGGGTGTTTGTTTGCTTGTGATTTAACAACACGAAAGGGGGTTTTGTTCCTGCGTGTTTAATAAGCCCGAAAAGGGTGATTGTGGCTGGCGTATATCAGCCGTTAGAGTGCGTTTGGTTTATAAGGGGAGGCATATTACGGGTGCGTTTGATTGATGAATTATAGATTTTTTTAGGGGGGGGTGTGTTATGGATGGAGTGTTAACTGCAATAAGGGGTGTTTGGTTTTTGGCAGTTATTGATAAGGGTGTTTGGGTTTGGCAGTTCTTGATAAGGGTGGGGTTTGGTCTCGACTGAAAACTCTCAGGGGTGCGTTCTATGTTTATATAAATGGATAATACAAATTAAAGGATTTCATATATAAATTTATATATTAAACCAGATCTAAATGTGGTATTGGTTAAATAAATACTTTATTTATTATTTTCGTTTTGTTTCTATGATAACTGTTAAGGGATGTGTTTGAGTTTACAACATGGTTTGATTTAATTAAGGGAAAATGGTTAACTTTTGTTAATATGGAAAACGTTAAACAAATGAATAGGTCATGCCAAGATTTTTATAAATTGCTACGTTTAGTAAATTTTACAAATCTAAATATTTTTTTCTTGAAATGTCTTAGGAATTACTAAATCGTGAAGACCCGATAATCAAACGTAAACTATGATTTTAGAAAATTCATTTATCTAATCCACCAACTTAAAACGTGTCTTTATTTTTATAGAGAAACTTTCTATTAAACTAATTGGGGATATCCGGGCGCGTGTCGAATTATTTAGTTTCTTTAATTTTTATCATTTTTCTTATAAAATACTTGGAAAGTATTATATAATTAAACCATTTTAGTTTATTTGTCATCTTTTAGGGAACACACATGTTGTGTATCATATACGCTTCGAGCTATTCTTTTGGGTGGGCATCCTAATATATAATTTACGATATGAATTATATATTTGGTCATTTATCATTATGTAATATATACGAAATATATTACACACTTTGCGTTACTTTTTGATGTATTTATTTAACCAACCACCAAACCATTACAACATCAAATCTAAATAATTTTATCAACGTGTCGCGTTGATGTAATCATTCATCGGGAAAACCCATACGCATTATCCTAGGCTAGTGGGACTTAGCCGTTAGGATTAGTTGCTACTTCTCAGTCGAGCCGTTCCGGTCTTTCGTTCGTGTTGTGCATATTAATGCCCATTCCCGTCATCGTTCTTTCATTCATCTGATTTGAGTTTATAGCAAAAATTTGATACGCTACTGCGAAACTCCACACCTTTTTATATGGATAATATTAACAAATTAAAAACAACACCAAAAAGGATCAGAATCACGCGTGACAAGAAAAACCGGAGACAGTATTTAGAGTGTTCCCGGGTCGTTTTATCCCAACGAGGCTTGAATGGAAAAAAGACGATTGATGATTGGTGTTTGAATATGGACAAGGAATGATTTGATGCTCAATACTAATAAGCAAATGACAATGAAAATAAGCAAGAAAATAAGCTGAACAAAAATAAAGATAGAAATAGTAAAAACACTTTAAATACTTTTACACTAAGAGGTTAAAAGAAATAAAATAAGCTGAAGACAAATCAAATAGCTAAAACTAAATCTAATTAAGCAAAATAAAAAAAACAATTATACAAAGCAAAGCAGGAAAAAACTCAGCAAGTGATTAACAACGGTTACTACCAGCATTAACTAACAGTGTTAACTTGAAGTTAGTCTCTGGTAGTCTTAGGTTAGTACTGGTAGTTTAATGAAGCAAGAAATAAGTTAATAAATTAAAACAGGTATTTAACTATCCCTAATTAGCACTCAGGCATAAGAATAAGCAACTAGATTAAACTAGAATAGCAAATAAGCTAAAAAGTACAAACTGATACATATTGACAAATACTTTGAAAAGGAAATAAGCTTTACCCCTAAAGTCAGTAAGGTAAATGAGTTTAATCTACTCTAAAAGCTAAGGAAATCTTAAATAAGCAGAAATAATAAGCTGATAAGCTAAAATGAACCACCAGTACTAACAGTCTAACTAACAGTACTAACTTGGAGTTAGTACTGCTAGGTTTAAGTTAGTACTGCTAGCTTTAAAAATGTAAAAATTTTAACTAGCAGTACTAACTAAGGGTTAGTACTGCTGGTTCTAAACACTTCTTAAAAATCATTTTCTTTTTAAACTGATTAAAAACAGATTATCAAACAACAAAATAAGACATTTATAAGCAGACTTCAATCAAGAATGAGCACTTAAACATTATGATAAAGCATTCATAAGCAAATATAGGTAATAAATAAGCACAATAAGCACTTCTGCAGTAAATAGGAAAACTAAGAAAAAGAGAAACTTACAACACCCTTGCTCAAAACAGGGTTAAACAAAAGAGATACAAGCTCTAGCTTGTGTAAAACAAGCTAGTGAGAGTTCATAAGCCCATCCAGAACTGGCTTATCATCCATAAAGTAAGCTGTGGTGTATTTGAGAGTGATTTTTGGTATTTTTCTCTTAACTACTTAACTTTTTAGTTTTACTTAATTAAAGCAGCTTATAAATAAGCTGTACTGATAGCTTTTTGAACACAAAACAACACAATTAAGAAACTTAGCACTTGGTATTGTAAATTGACTTAAGACCTCAAACTTGTATTAAAACTTGAAAGTGTTACAAAACTGAAAGTAAAAGCTGTAAATAACTTTAAGAGCTGAAATAAGCTAAGTGATATTGAAAATTAAGCTAAGATATTATAAAACTAACTAGTTACTAAGATAACTAAAAAACTAGATGCCTCAAAGGCTTACAAGAAGCTCTATTTATATCCGAAGTCTTGGACTTGCAGCTTGTGCTTCTTTGTAGAGATAAAAACAAAGTGTGCTTGTTGTGTGAGGGGATTCTAAAGCAAATCCCAGCCTTTTATTTCAATTGTGCTTCTTTGGAGGCAATCTCAGCCATCGAAATGCTTTGGGAATGGAGAGGGATTGCCAACATGGCATTTATACAACTGGGGGGGGGGAAATAGTAGGGTGGATGAAATGATTTTGGCTAGGGTGTCGAGTGGTTTTGTAGGGGAAAAGTATGGGGCGACATACAAGTTGTAACTGGGTTTGTCAAGGCGGTGAGGAAAAGAAGAAGGCTTTTAGGGAAGTAGGCAGTTTTGTCCCCTCAAGTTATGTAACTTGAATGCAATCTCTATCCGGTGTGTAATTTTGACCCTTGTCTTTTTATCTTTTGTAATACAACTTGAGGTTTGGCAGTTTTAGCCCCTCAAGTTATATTTTCTTCATTTGGCTTGACTTTTGACTTTGCCCTTTCCACCCTGTGCTTGGATTTGTTTGTTTTTGGCTTTCTTTTTGCTCCTTTTCTTGAATATCCGTTTCCTACACAATATAAATGCAAAACATACAAATACAATGTATTTTTGGTACGTTTTTTAGTCTTTTAAGTTCGTTACTAATGGAAAATGGTATGTGTAATTAAGCACATACTAAGGTATTGCCGTGTCCTCATGCAATGTTATGAAGTAAACACTCAAGAAACAAAGAATCTTAATCCCCCTCGACTAAATAACCTTGAAAAGTAGCAAAGTGTTCGTCAAGGGGAACTAAAGAATCAAAAGTTTCGACAAGTCCCGGCTTTTACATTTCATTTTTTTATTTTACGCTAACTATCCCTAATATTTTTGGATTTTTCTTTTCTTTCTTGACTGCCTGCTTCGACTTCCTTTTATTTATAAACATTGGGATCTAGAATGAGAAGGTCCATAGATAATCTTACGGATCGTCCTGATGGATAAAATCATCGTCCGATTTTTCACTAGCCCCAAAACCAAGCAATTTAAACAGATTATTTGTCAAATTTGAGATCTAAATGTTAAGCTCTATACTTATGACTTGTGAACTTTTAACTCCCAACATGGATATATGATTTAAATGTGTGTACTCATATCAACTCAACCATAGATCAACTTATTTCCATAGTCGTAATTCAAGATGAATCATGACTCAAAGCAACAACTTATTAGGCCCTTGTAACTTGATTTTAAAGAACGAAATTTTAACTGTAGAACTTTTTGCAACATCTTTATCATATAATAATAAGTTCTTATAGCTAGGAATGCGTTGCTTCAGTTTGAACACCTACCTAGGCTCGCTCCCTTGTTGGAAAAATCCCAACAATCGTACCGTGTTTGTTCTTTAGTTGAAAACCCACCCGTTGCAGGCGTTAGCGGGAAATCACTATTCAACACCTTTTCCTAATTATGGCTAAGGCTAGGTGTCTTAGTCTGAACCCTTACTAGACCTCGCTTCCTTGGTGAGATATCACAAACACACCAAATTCCTAGAAGTAAGATAGTCTTATTTGAACCCCCCCTCTGTGGCTAGCGGAGTGGGATATCACGACACTCTTTACTTGCTCCCTATACTCGAATGCATGCTTTCATTGGCATAATTTTAATATTCATGCATTATTGCATTCATATTTCATTCATGCTTCTTTGGCATTTTAACTTTCAATTTACTAAGAACAGAAAAACCTCGCTTTAAAGAATCAAGTTACAAATTTGAAGCTTTTTATAAAAACATCGATTGACTTAGTTGAATTGAAATGAGCACGTATGATTAGGTGGATTAAAAGCTAATGGTTAAGAAAAAGCCACAAGTTACTCATATAAGTTTTAGAAGAATCTTGCTTAGCACATAAACTTATATTTAACTCTATCACTTCTTGTTCTTCACTTCGTGAAAGCTTAGCCTACAATTGAGGAACTAGCTAGGGCTCAACACGCCCGATCGAGTCAAAAATTATTCTCATTCTACCCATTAGGAAAGTCGAAACTGTGACAAAACACTTATTTTATTTTTGAAATTTTTTTATTTTTTTTCATTTTTGAGTATTTTTGCAATAAATTGGTGGTTAAAAACGGGGGATTACGTGATAACAACGTATCTGGCAGCAAAGAATCAAATCGAAGATCCCCCCATACTAGAACTAAACATCGTCCTCGATGTTTTGAAAGGGGTTCCTACGTAAATCTAAGGCCGTTTATTAAGTGTGCCAAAAGATAAAACGTTAGTCGATTAGATTTGGATACTGGATTCCCAAAATGAAGCTGAGGATGTGAAACTCTTTGATAAAAATACAAGCACGAGAGTTCTTCACAATCCGGGCAATCCTGGACAATTAAACAACATAAACACGCAACTCGAAGTAATGAGGAGGTAAAACCTCCACACAACAAGAAAAACACTTATTTCTACACAATACTACGATAAAGCATGGGGTATGCCTCCAACGAAAGCGGCTTGTTAAGGTCGTAATGCTTGACCCGTCATTTGCGTTATTGGACATTGGGGAAGGTCGGAGATCTGGGACTACCAATTGTGGTACGTCCCCTCCAAAGTAGTGCTTTAAACGATGACCATTCACTTTGAAATTTGGCCCGGAGTTTTGAGATAACTCGATGGTGCCGTATGGGAAAACTTGTGTGATATTGTATGGTCTGACCAGGTGGGTTTTAGCTTTCCTAGAGAAATATCTTTAATCTAGGTAAAAGAGGAGGGACTCGTATCACCGACAGTTTTAAAAACGCGGTTCTTGATCTTAGAGTCGTGAATCTCTTTGTCTTTTCTTTATAGATCAAAGAGTTCTCATAAGCTTCATCACGGAGCTCATTATGTTTCATTCTGTTGAATTTCATAATGGTCACCAGCGATTTTCAGGTTCAAAGTTGTATGTTTTTAAAGGGGGGGGCTAAGTAGGCCTTCTTGTGTTTAGCTCAATTGGCAGATGGCAGCATTTTCCGTAAACCTGCTTATATGGAGTACACCCAATGGGTGTTTTGTATGCGGTGCGAAAACCAAAAAATCAACATAATACTACATTCTAAGCCTAAAGCATCATCGAGATTTATTCGACAAGAGGTCCTACCGCGCTTCATCCATCCACGTCCTTGCTCTCTCGAAAAGAATTCTTTTCAATCCCCGATTGGAAACCTCGACTTGTCCACTTGTTTGTGGATGGTATGCTGGTGGGAGTCTATGGGTAAATTCTATTTAAGCATTCACTTTGCAAATTGATCGTTACAAAAATGCGTGCTCGGTACTGATAATTTTCCCGTGGAAGTTCCGAATGGGCAAAAAGAGCTTTCCTTACCCATTCTCCCACTTAATATAACCCTTTAGCATCATTGGTGGGGGAGAGCTTTCGCTTCAACCATTTTGAAAGGTATTCATCTTGCTACTGGATGTATTTGTTGCTCTTTGGATGGATGGGAATGGCCCTGTTAAAGTCATGACCAGAAGTCAAGATTCACAAACTTGGATGGAATTCTGTGGCATCTCATCTCGTTTGTGAAATTTTTCCTTGACGCCACCCACCTGGCATGAGTTGCAGTTTTTAACCAACTCATGGGATCTTTGTAGATTGTGAGGCCAAAAGATTCCGGAGGAATCGAAGACTTTCGATTGCTGTGTAGTTAGCACCGTGATTTCCACGGTGGGGTCACTGTGCACGCCATGAGGATGTCATGTTGGCTTCCTTGCCAAAAACACAACGTCGAATAACTTGATCCGCAAGATTTTAAAACAAAAATGGGTTTCCCTAGTAATAATGCTTCACTCTTGAAGAAATTTTCTTTTCTGCTTGGTTCGACATCCTTTGATCACGGAAAATTTCCCGTATGGTAGTTTGCGATGTCAAGCATAACCATGGGTGGGTACTAGCATCAAGAAACAGTTAATCAAACTAGAGTTTCAAGAGGAAACCGAGCAGCGCGCACTGAGCAGTATTCCTTTGGATCGGTTCGGTTCTCGTGAGGATTCTCTAACGTGATAGATGATCAGCCGCTTAGGTTCTTCAGTCTCTTTCGTGTCAATACACAAGTCGAACTCTTGAAGGAGCAGAACCCTCGGAGAATCTCGCCTTAGAATCTTTATTAGCAAACGAGATACTTGAGGGCGGATTTCCGATCCCCGTATACACAGTGCCATCCTTGTTTCATGGACAAGTTAAGATCGGAATTTTTTCGATATGCGCTACACCACGGCTAACATTCTTTCTCTGTCGTGGTGTACGTTAACGTGATTCCGCCTCCATTCATTGTTTTACTTGCATAGTGTATAGGCCTGTAATGTTTCTCATGGACGTTGCCCAATGACTTTGCACCTAAGGCGGAAATCGCTTGCATCGCACATAAGTTTCTAAATGGTTCATTCCAGTCTGGGAGAATTAGGATTGGGAGGCCTCGGTTTCCTAGATTCCTTTTTTGAGAGTCGTTAATGATTCAATACACTCTTTGGAGAAAATAAAACGGAGACTCTTTTTCAAGTAAAATGGGTCATGGGACGGGCTATTTTTGAGAAATTCTGGATGAATCTTCTATAAAACCCGGCATGCCCAAGAAAACTACGGACACCTTTTACGTAGTCGGTGAGGGTAGCTTCCGGCCCCCCCCCCTATAAAGTCAATCTTAGCGTCGATCAACCTCAATTCCCGACTTGAGAAATTTTATGTCCAAGACAACACCCACCGATGCCTTCCTTAAACCATGAAAATGGCTTTTCTCCCAGTTTAGAGTCTAAAATTGGTGTCTTCACCACCGCTTAAGCATCTGTTTCAAATGGTTAGGCATGTAGAGAAAGAACTTCCAAAAAATGAAAAGTCATCATAAACACTTCCATCTATTTTTTCGATCATGTGGTAGAAGATTGCCCATCATACATCTTGGAATGTGCCTGGTGCATTGCAGAAGGCCAAAGGCATGCGCGGGCTTGGTAGGACACCATGGCGCTCACTGTATGGGCAAGTAAAGTTGTCTTTTCCTGATCATTTGTGGTCGATGGGTATTTGAAAATATACCGAGAAACCATCGCACGCATCAACTCCATCCCACTTGTTTGCCGTTTCCAGGCAAGCCTCTCGAGCATTTGGTCATTGATTGGTAGTGGAATCACTAGGAAAGTGGTCTTTTTCGGGTTGCTTCATTCATTTTCTGGTAGGGCGTAGTTAGTCCAATGCATACCCGCCATCCCGTAACATATAATCGTGTGTGAGTTGGGATCAACTCATTTTGCTCATTCTTAATTACGGTTAAAACCTCCTTTCTTTGGTACACAGTGTACGGTGCCTTACCAGGGACTATCGACCCGGATTAGGGTAATTTAATCAGCGTCAAGAAGTTTTTCACTTCTTTTTTTTATGACTCATCGGGATTTTTGGGTTTAATCCCGTCTCTGATGTGTGGACCGCTGGTGTGTAGTCCTTCTTCCCATATTAAAAATTTTGTGTGTACAAATTCCGGTTTAATTACCTTGATATCGGTAGAGTTTCCCAAAACGATGCTCGCTTGTGGACTGCAAACCTTTATGAGAGCGGCTTTAACTCCCAGACACTCAAATCTTTAGGCAATGATTTGATGGTGTAACTGTTGTTACTCTCCATAAAATTCATATTCGAGGTGGAGTGAGGTAAGTCCTTGAGCTCGATACTCGAGGTTCAGCAATTGATGTTTCATCAGTTTTGCCTTCACAAATCTTAAGTTCTATTCTATCACCCAGGAAAATAATTTGCATAGAGTTGGGGAAGTGGTGATAAGGGGCTCACTGGTTAGGATAGCTTCGAGAGTAGAAATCCTTTCGAGATTCATCATTCGCATCATCTTCGCGCCCTGACTTATACGAAGTATCAGAAAGTTCAGCTTCGATTTCTTCAAGAATGAAATCACTACCCTCGAATGGAGTGAGGGTAGGAGAAGTGGTATCAACAATTGGTTCAAATGAAGGAGTGGATTTTCCATTTCTACAATACTTCGAGAAACCTAAAATCTCTTGAGAATATTCCTCACAAGTTATATCAATAAAGTCGACCTTGTTAACTGATTCTATGGCATGTAGGAGAATTTTTCGTTATCTCTACTTTGAAAGTCACGGACCCCCCCCCCCCCTCTCCCCCCGGTTCTCATGTCTAAGGTATCTGTTTCACCGTGTACATCAATCAAGGCTCTTGCCGTTCTTAAAAATGGTCTTCCTAAAATCAACGGGACTCTAGGGTCGGCATCATAGTCAACTACCACAAAATCAGCTGGAAAATAGAAGGTTCCCCCAAAAGCCTCACAAAAAACATCTTCGGCTATGCTCGGTGGGCAGTGCGAGATCGACCCCCCCCCTACCGGTCCGTGCTAACTCGGTACATCTGAGTTTCCTTGGTCCCAGTGTTTTGGAGATTAAGATGTTTTCCCAAAAACGGAGTGTGGCATTAGAAGTGATGCTTGCACCGAGATTCGGCCAGGGCCAAGCATTCATCAACTCTGGGAAATCAACACTGGTATCGAAATCTACCCGGGCTCTCCTAATTTTTCGGGCGGTAATGTCTTTTTAGGATGACTGCCGGAGCAATTTTCATTAAACGGTGTTTTGGTTAATTCCCAAGATATTATCTTTGTTGTTCAAAAGCTTTCTGAAATCGGTGCAAAATTTAGGCATGTGCAGGAGAGCATCGCGCGCTCAGATCGACAGTGAAGATTCCGAATAAAAATTTCCATGAATTTTCAAGCTAAAAGGTCTTCCTTTTCGTGATTTTCTCCTTGTTTACCTAGATGGATATGTTAAAGTGTTTTGCTCTAGCATGACAACTGGTTCATTAACTTGGTATCGGAGGTTGGAGTCTTTGGTGAGTCGTTAGGATAGCCACCGTGTCATTTGTTTCCTCGGTTTCAATCTCCACCAACGGAGGTGGGAATTTGAGCGGCCATCATATGAACACCGCTTCTGGTGGTGACCTGCTTTTAATTCCCTTCGGGTTAGCAACGGTATTGTTATTTTTTTACTAGGAAGAGAAACCGAATTTGAAGTAGAAGCTTGGTTGGAATTTACTTTTGGTGAGCAAGTCGTTTTTATGTGGACATTTGGTTTTGCCATGTTTTGCATAACGCATCAATTAGCTTGACATAGCTCTCAAAATCAGTTTTTGGACACCACCCGAAGCTGATGAGCTGGAGCTTGGTAAGCTGGGTGTTGATTAATGGGTAGGTTTGATACATTGGGGCATGTTGTTGAACCTGGGGTCGTTGGATTTGACCCTGGTTGTAGCCATTCCCACGGTTTTGGTTTTGATTCCAACGATTCTGATTGTTGGCTTGGCTGTTATGTTGCATGGGAGGAAAACCGGGTGGTTCTGATTTGGTTTGCCATCTGTGGCGGGTCGGTAACCGGAATTTCCTTAGTTGAAATTGGGCTGGGTGCTTCGCACGAGGACGTTATCCCTTGGAATGTTATCTCGGTAATTGTTGCTATCGGTTAGCCGGACAATTACGTATTGAGTGTGGAACCACCGCACGGTAACACAACTTTGTCATACCGCCTTTTACGGGAGCGGAGCTGGAAACTGGAGATTGTCCTGCTTGTCGAGAAGTAGAGCTCTAACCCATATCTTTACAATTCAACAACATCGGGGGGGGGGGAGATACTCTCGGAGGTTGGAAGCCGTCGTCCTCACTTTAGCAACAATGGCTTTTGCTTCGGAGAATGGAGTGGGGGGGGGGGGGGGGACGAATTTGGACTTACTCTCGATGATGCTTAGCATCAGCGGGCCTTCTTTTGTCCAAAAAAGTTACCACCTGCGCGGAGGTCAAAGAGTCTTGATATTTACATTTAAGGCATTTGTAAAATGTTTCAAGTTGGTGTTTCCATTGAAGTTCGAGAATCCATGGATGTGGGGACATGTACGGAGAAGATATCCTTCGAACTCGATCCCAAGCCTCACTTAAAACGACTCATCAAATCTTTGTTTGAAATTGGTAAAGATATAGAGTCCGAAGATTTGTCGTTTTAGAAGGTGGGAAAACATGATTGATCTCCTTTTTAGTCACGTAGGTATCCATGTCCTGAATTGATCGAGGGGGGTTCTTTTCTCAAGCCATATCCGGGCTGCCCCCTGAGAGAGAAAGGAAAAATGCATATCAACTTAATTGCATGTGGTCGGGGAATTAGGATATCTCATATAAGTAGAGGTGATTTTATTGACAGTAAAGGATTGTGGCCTGTGGGTCCTCTTTGTTGTCCGATAGAACTGCTTGTTCTTGACAGAGTTAGGTAAACCATGCTTGATCTCAAAATTTGCTTGCCTCGATTCAGGAAACAACAATTGCGTTCACCTAGTATCCAACCTCGGTGGGAGCCTTTTGGAGCAATTCTGCATAGTTCCGTTGAGCTCGCACAGCACTATCTTGTCTTTGGGAGGTTCAACAAGATTCGGCAGAACTTGTTGTTGTCGACGTTTACGAGCTTGAGAACGAGTGCGCATGCACAAAATAGAAATATAAAAAGAAAATTTACACTAAATTTTTTTTTTTGGTTTTTTTCAATGATTTATTCACAATGTATTTTACCGGACAATGAGATAAGACAACTTCTACCAAATAATCTACTTACTTCACGGTAGCTCTCAAAAAGATAAACGCACAGGTGAGCGGAGGAGTAGGAATAGCGCGAAGCTTATATATACCATTTCGGGTTCCGTAGTTCCTAGGATACAACCCTCCTGTATACCCACTTTTATATAGCTTGTTTCTAAAACATAATCGAGTGAGCGTACGTTGTAAAGGACAGGACTAATGGCAAGTTTTTAAATCTTTTGTTCGAGTTGGGAACCAACAAGTTCACCGAAAGTTATTATGATAATACCTCAATTGAGAATATTATATTTAGGTATTTTTACCAATTTAGATTTTAATATCTTTTTATGGGAAAATGTTTTTTATAATGTTTTGGTTCTTCTTTTGTTTTGATGTTTTAGATGATAATTTATATAATAAAGGAGGAAAATCGCGCTCTCTCGATTTTTCCTCTGTCCTTTTTATATTTTTCCTCCCCCCCCCCCCCCCTGGAGAAGAAATATCCACAGATTTAAACACAAATTGTCAAACGTAACGATATTCTTTTTCAACCTCCCCGGCAGCGGCGCCAAAATTTGACTACGCGAAAGCTCACACCTTTTTATATGGATAAATATAAACAAATATAAATACAACACAATAAGGATCAGAATCACGCGAGACAAGAAAACCGGAGAACAGTATAGAGTGTTCCGGTGTTTTTGTCCACGACGGCTAGAAAGGTGAATCGAAAGACGATTGATGATTGTGAGAGGATTGAATATGACAAGGAATGATTTGATGCTCAATTACTATGTTAGCAAATTGACACATGGAAACATAAGCAAACGACAAATAAGCCCCCGGAACACAATAATAATAAGCTTAGAATAGAAATAGTAAAAACACTTAACAACTTTAACACTAGAGATAAAGAACTCAAATTAAGTGAAGACAAATCAAATAAGCTAAACTAAATCTAAATAAGCAAAATAAAAAAAAACAATTATACTAAGCAAAGCAGGAAAAACTCAGCAGTACTAACAACAGTACTACCAACATCAACTAACAGTGCTAACTTGAAGTTAGTACTGGTAGCTTAAGGTTAGTACTGGTAGTTTAATGAAGCAAGAAATAAGTTAATAAATTAAAACATGTATTTAACTATCCCTAATTAGCACTCAGGCATAAGAATAAGCAACTAGATTAAACTAGAATAGCAAATAAGCTAAAAAGCTACAAACTGATACACTATTGAAAATACTTTGAAAAGGGAAATAAGCTTAAATAAGCTTACCCCTAAAGACAGTAAAGGAAAATGGTTTAATCTACTCTAAAAAGCTAAGGAAATCTTAAATAAGCAGAAATAATAAGCTGATAAGCTAAAATGAACCACCAGTACTAACAGTCTAACTAACAGTTCTAACTTGAAGTTAGTACTGCTAGGTTTAAGTTAGTACTGCTAGCTTTAAAAATGTAAAAAAATTTAACTAGCAGTACTAACTAAGGGTTAGTACTGCTGGTTCTAAAAACTTCTTAAAAATCATTTTCTCTTTAAACTGATTAGAAACAAGATACAACAACAAAATAAGACATTTATAAGTCAGACTCCTACCTTTCTTCTCGCTCACCCCCCCTCTAGAGCATTAAAACATTTAGATAAAGCATTCATAAGCAAAATTAGGAATAAATAAGCACTATAACACTTCTTGCAGTAAATAGGAAAATAGAAAATGAGAAACTTACAACACCTTGCTCAAAACGGGTTAAACAAAAGAGTCTACCAAGCTTAGCTTGTGGTAAAAATAAGCTAGTGGAGAGTTCATTAAGCCCATCAGACTGGCTTATCATCCATAAACAGTAAGCTGTGGTGTATTTGAGAGTGTTTGTTGGTATTTTCTCTTTAATACTTAACTTTTAGTTCGCGCTCATTAATTAAAAGCAGCTTATAAATAAGCGTGTATTGATAGCTTTTTGAACACAAACAAAACAATAAGAAAACTTAGCACTTGGTATCTGTAATTGACATACTCCCCACGCTCACTAAACTTGCGATTAAAACTTGAAAGTGTTACAAAACTGAAAGTAAAAGCTGTAAATAACTTTAAGAGCTGAAATAGCTAAGTGATATTGAAAATTAAGCTAAGATATTATAAACTAACTAGTTACTTAAGATACTAAAAAACTAGATTGCCTCAAAGGCTTACAAGAAGACTCTATTTATATCCGGAATAGTCTTGGACGAATTGCATAGCTTGTGTGTTCTTTGTTGAGATAAAAATAAAGTGTGCTTGTTGTGGGAGGGGATTCTAAAGCACAAATCCTAGCCTTTTTTTTCAATTGTGCTTCTTGTGGAGGCAATATCAGCCATCGAAATGCTTTGTGGAATGGAGAGGGATTGCACATGGCATTTATCAGTTGGGGGGGGGGGGGGGGGAATAGTAGGGTGGATGGAAATGATTTTGGCTAGGGTGTGAGTGGTTTTGCAGGGGTGAAGTATGGGGAGACATACCAGTTGCTAAACTGGGTTTGTCAATGCGGGAAGAAGGCTTGTGGAGTAGGCAGTTTTGTCCCCTCAAGTTATATAACTTGAATGCAATCTCTATCCGGTGTGCAATTTTGACCCTTGTCTTTTTATCTTTTGTAATACAACTTGAGGTTTGGCCAAGTTTTAAGCCCTCAAAGTTATATTTTCTTCCTTGGGCTTGACTTTTGACTTGCCATTTCCTCAATGTGCTTGGATTTGTTTGTTTTGGCTTTGTTTTTCTTCCTTTTCTTGAATATCCGTTTCCTGCACAATATAAAGAAAACATACAAATACAATGTATTTTTGGTACGTTTTTAGTCTTTTAGTTGCGCGCATATTGGAAAATGGTATGTGTAAATTTTTCAAAGCAAATAACACTTAGCCCTCTTTCACTTCTTTGTACTTTTACTTTACAATCTCGGGGAGGAGAATACATTCCAATATAATTTGTTTACATATGTTGTTCACAATATCTTGTTACATCCATTTCTACACATTGGTTTTCACATACTTGATTTTGAATTCATTACAAACACATTTAACATGATTGATTTCAAATCGGTTTACATACTTAGTTGCATTAGCTCGCTATGGCTGGTACATTATTTGACTTTATTTTTTGTACAATGCATACTTTAACATTTGAATTTGTTTTTTCGGATCTCGATTTGTTTAGCGCCTCTGCCGAGGCCAACATGCATTACATTCCCGAGGTGTTCTTGGAAGGGAACACCCATGATCGGAAACACATTATTTGTTATCAGGGCCGAAATGGGTACATACAAATACAAGTCTACGTCACAGCGTCATGACACTGTAAATCACTTGTGAGGTTGTGGGGGAAGCCGAATGTTATGAAATAGATCTATTCGGGTGTGTGGTTCCTTGATTCGGGTGATTATGCTATCGCAGGTATACGAAACATTATAGCGTGTGTCCACGCGAATTGATATAAAATAGATCTATTCGGGATTGACAACCCCCGTCTCGGGTGACTAGCTATCATGGGAACGATCGTTCCGCCTATTAACATGTCGGATCACGTTGGGACTTACCAGGGCCCCCGACAAAATACATACTTGGAAACATTTTGGTGACATCTAAATGTTATCAATGCATTATTTATAAAATCTTCTGGGATTAGATTGGTACTTTTGGTAACATAAAATGGGTCGTGCCTTATTTTATAAATATTTTACATGTGGGTTACTGTGATGACACAGTGGATATATATATTTGTTGAAACTTACATTATATTTAAAACTAATCTATGAAGCTCACCAACTTTAATGTTGACACTTTTAAGCATGTTTTTCTCAGGTGAATTAGATGCTTGGATTATTTGATGTGCATTGGAGTCTTTACATTCAAGTTTTTCATAGTGATGCAATTATGGGACAACTATTATTTTGATTTCAGAAAATCAACGAGATTGTTTTACAAACGACACATTTAGAGGTCGTATCTTGTATTTGAGCTGGTGTATTTGGATGTACGCCTCCTGAAATATTTCACCGTCCCTGACATATTTCCGCTGCGACACATTTTTGGGGGTGTTACAGATTGGTATCAGAGCACTGGTTATAGAGAACTAGGTTGCATATTTTACCCTAGACTATAACCGTTTTCACAAACATTGCATCACAACAAACATTTTCAAAGTGCATACACACTACTTGCTTACTTGCTTAGGTTACTTGTTACCTTAAGTGCTTACATGACATACATATATGTAATATATATGCTTACATCTTTTGCGTATATCGCACATTTATTTATATAAGAGTTATTTATATAAATACCAGAGCATTTCTTAAGACATTGTGAGTTGCACAATGGTCTCAATTATACCTCAGACATTGTGAGTTATACAATGGTCTCATCTTACTTCTTAGACATTGTGAGTTGCACAATGGTCTCATTTCGTTCTCAGACATTGTAAGTTAAACAATGGTCTCTAAGAATATTATTTTCTTCATAGCTTTATACAATATAGTATTACACAAAGACCGTTATAATTTTTGTTTACATGGAATTATGTATGAATCTAAGTATTACAAGTCTTGTATGGGCGGGACTTGTAATATAAGGATTGATATGATAATTGCTATGTAAACAAAACCCGTCACAGTTCTGTTTACATGGATTTATGTGTGAATCTAAGTATTACAAGTCTTGTATGGGCGGGACTTGTAATAGGAGGATTGATACGATAATTGCTATGTTAACTCGTTTATAAGGACCTTCATCGTATTTACTCTAACCGAGTACTCATCAACTATCTTAATCTCTATGTCGATATATCCCTGGTAGTTTTTTTTATTTTTTTTACTCCCAGCCTTCGAAAACGAGTTTTAAACACTCGTCACATACTGATTAGAGCACATGCATTGTCATGTCATCCCTCACCTTGAAAGTTATGTGGGTACACGTATTGCATCGGGAATTATTAAGTAGGATGACTTATAATCTATTTATTTAAAAGGATTGGGACGCCTCTTCATTTAAATAAATAAATTATAAATCCCCGAACCATAAGTTTATAAATTTATTATTTACATAAATTGGGACGCTTCTTTATGCAAATAATGAATTATAAATGAGTGGGCTTAATGGAATCCGATATGACACGAGTAAGAACCTGAACTCGATAATCACAGGAATCCGTTAAAAGGGTCTAGAGACACAAATAGTGTCTTACTACTCAGCAGAATCTCTCACTTGAGCTACCTTATCTCATTCTTAAGTCATTACTCTTGCCGTTACATGTCTTTACGATCGTGAACTGTTCGTGGAACTAACAGACTTGTTACACACTTGAACTAATGGAGTTGATTCATCCTCTAGCTAACGACTGAGTACCATATTCTGCCGTCTATCAATAAACTCTCCCACGAGCGCGTCCCATTTGTTAAACTTTATTCTGGGGATGTGCTGTCTGAAACCTTTAACCACCTATTTGGCCTTGTACCTCGGTCTAGAAGTATGCTCTTCAATCTTTAATTTATAAACCCATTTGTTTTTTAAAGCTCTCTTGCCCTTAGGCAGCTTCACCAACTCAAAGGTATTGTTCTTATACAAGGAATTCATCTCATCTTCCATGGCTTCAAACTATTCTTTTTTGTGTTCATCTTTTATAGCTTTTGCATAACACTCGGGCTCTCCCCCATCAGTAAGTAAAAATACTCATGTGTAGAATAGCGATGTAGAGCGATGGATGGGTCGTCTAGTAGACCGCCTAAGCGGAAGGAATGGTGGCATATCAGGTACTGGTAACTCAGGATGAACGTATTCATCTAAGTTTGGTTGCTCTTGAGCATCAACATCATCAGCACCCTGTTCTTCATCATGTTCTTCATCATTCTGAATATCATCTCCAAACTGTGAGTCAAAATGTTTAGGAGGAACTAGATCCAAGTCAATAAGATCATCATTATGTTGAGGAATTGTCCCCCTCTCAGCCTTCTCAACATCTTTCAAAGTTAGATCTTCCTCAAACACTACATCTCGGCTACCATACAAGTTTCTTCTTGATCTCGGTGATAATACAATTGCTACCCAAATTCATCTTGACCATACCCGAGGAACACACATGGCTTACCCTTCACATCATGCTTTGATCTTTCATCTTTGGGAATATGCACAGATGCCTTGCATCCAAAAACTCATAAATGAAGGTATAAAACATCTTTGCTGCTCCCTGTCAGAAACATCAAAATGCAAAGGAACACAAGGGGTTAGATTAATAACATGTACCGTCGTATTTAAAGCCTCACCCCAAAAAGAAGCAGGCAACCCTGCATGTGAAAGCAAGCATCTGACTCTCCCAACTAAAGTTCTATTCATCCGCTCTGCTAAGCCATTTAACTGTGGTGTCTTCGGTGGAGTCTTTTGATGCTGAATTCCATACTCTCTATAATAAGCATCAAAGGGGCCAATGTATTCTTCCTCCATTGTCAGTTCGAATACATTTAAGTTTTCTTCCCTGTCTGCCTCTACTAAAGCATGAAAATGCTTATACACATCACCATAACTTGATCTTTAGTCTTCAAGGTATATACCCAACCTTTCTTGACGTGATCATCGATGAAATGTGACTAAATAGAACACCCACAAGTGTTTTATGTCTTCATGGGACCACAAACTCGGATGTACCTATCAAGTATGTTCTTCCATTTGAAGGGAAACGTCTCGATAAAAGCAATCTAGTTTGATTTCTTGCAAACAATGAGATACACTTTTTCAAGTTGATCTCAGCAACACCAGAGATCACATTTCTTCTTAGAAAGAATAGACATCCCCTTTTCACTCATGTGACCAAGTCTCTTATGTCATAACTCGGTCATATCATCATTGTCTACAGCATTGACAATGCTCTTGGATATCTTCGGATGAGTCATGTATAGCTTGGATTCCCTTTTTCCTCTTGCCACAATCAAGGATCCGAGTGTTACTTTCCATAAACCATTACCAGAACTGTTGTGGTAACCATCTTCATCAAGAAGACCTGTTGAGATAATATTGAGTCTTATATTGGGGACGATGTTTACATTATGCCAAACAATATCCCATCCCCGTGTCAAACTTCAAGCAAATATCTCCAATTACCAGCAAATCCTTGATTGCCGTTTACCCTATTCCTAACACACCGAAGTCACTTAGTGTGTAAGATGAATAAAAATCTTTTCATGTTGCAACATGGCATGTAGCACCATTGTCAAGAATCCAACTCGAATCATCACTTAGTGTGTAAGATGAATAAAAATCTTTTCATGTTGCAACATGGCATGTAGCACCATTGGTGACATAAAATGGGTCGTGCATATTTTATAAACATTTTACATAGTACTGTGATGACACAGATGGATAAATTATTTGTTGAATTTACATTCATACTTAAAACAACTATGAAACTCACAACTTTAATGTTAAACACTTATTAAGCTGTTTTTCTCAGGTGAATTAGATGCTTGGATTATGTGATGGGCATTGAGTCTTTACATTCAAAGGTTTTTCCATGGTGATGCAATTATGGGAAACTATTATTTTGATTTCAGAAAATCATAACGAGATTGTTTACTACAAACGACACTTTTTCTAGAGGCTCGTTCTCTTGTATCTAGCGCTGTGTATTATGGAAGTAGCAACCCCATGTGGTTATTCCGCTGCGTTTTGTATTTTTTTGTGGTGATACAGATTGGTATTCAGTAGCACTGGTTTAGAGAACTAGTTGCATATTTTACTAGACTATAACCGTTTTCATAAAACATGCATCACATCAAAAATTTTCAAAGTGCATCACGCTACTTGATTATGGCATACAATTACGTGCTGTATTGAAGTGCTTACGTGACATACATAGTATATATATATATATGCTTGCATTCCCTTCGCGTATATCGTACGCTTATTTATATAAGAGTTATTATATAAATACCAGAATATTTTTAAGACATTGTGGGTTGCACAATGGTCTCATTCTACTCGTCAGACATTGTGAGTTGCACAATGGTCTCACTTCGTTCTCAGACATTGTAAGTTAAACAATGGTCTCTAAGAATATTATTTTTCTTCATAGTTTTAGACTATTGTATTACACGGAGACCGTATAGTTCTGTTTACATGGAATTAATGTATGATATTAGTATTACAAGTCTTGTATAGGCGGGACTGTGTATTGAGGATTGATATGATTAATTGCTATATTAACAAAGCCCGTTACAGTTCTGTTTACACGGGATTGTGTATGAATCTAAGTATTGCAAGTCTTGTATGGGCGGGACTTGTAATAGGAAGATTGATATGATAATCGCTATACTGATTTGTTTATAGAGATCTTTACTTATTTCTCTAACCGAGTACTCATTAATTATCTTGAAAACTCTATGTTGATCTCGCCCAGGCCAGTTTTTACTACCTAGTTATAAAGACGAGTTTTAAATCACTCTGTCCATAACTCATTAGGCACATGCATCGTCATGTCAACCACCTTGAAGGTTATGAGAGTACGCGTATTGCATCAGAAATTATTATGTAGGATGATTTATAATCTATTTATTTGAAAGGATTGGGACGCCTCTTCATTTAAATAAACAAATTGTAAATCCCCGAACCATAACTTTATCGTTTCTTACTTACATAAATTAGGACGCTCCTTTATGTAAGTAATGAATTATAAACGAGTGGGCTTAATGGTATCCGATATGACACGAGTATGAACCTGAAATCGATAATCATCAGAATCCGTTAAAAGGGTCTAGAGACACAATCATGTCTTACTACTCAGCAAAATCTTAAGGCCTCACTTGGAGCTACCTTATCACATTCTTAAGTTATTACTTTTGCCGTTGCTAATCCTCGCGATCACGAACTGTCTGTGGAGCTAACAAACTGAGTGCAATATCCCATAACTATTTGTAATAGTATTGACGTTATGGTCGCTGCTGTTGGGTCCTAGAGCGGTCCCGACTGATACAACTTTATCCAATAGGTAATGATAACTCCATTAAACGAGAGATAAACAATGTCGACGAACAGATAGTTGGGACTATTAATTTCGGGCCTCTAGTTAGGAAGACTATGGGTATCGCAGTTTACATCCTAGTACTGCCAAGTAAGTTGAGTACTTACATACATAAGCCACGTTGATGTGAATCATCGAACATTACAGATAGTAGAAATGAGGCTCCGTCCTCGGACATTTAGAAGCTTTTAGAAACATACTCATGCGACTACACCTTCTTCTTGAGGTTTTCACTATAATGAGACTTTTCCTATACCGCGGTTATACTAGTCATAAGATCTGTAATGATATATTTTGAGATACCCAATTTGATGGATTAAATATCCTGGACAAACCTAGCCAAAATTTTTGGTAGATTGAGAAGTGTAGAAAACACGAAGTTTGCTGAATAAAGTTATCAGCGTCTTGTTTAGAGCGAGTTATTAAACCTTAAGTCTTTCCTTGATCACACAATCGGATAACACAAATTTAATCTCGGGACGAGATTTCTTTAAGGGGTAGGTACTGTAACATCCGAGAATTTTCGAATTTTTGATAGGACGTTTAATCGTTGACTTTTAGGGTCTGGCTTTGTCTTATAGATATGACCATCTAATGAAACGTTTTTCATTTATTCAGATCTGGAAGCAATTGTGAAGTAAAACGCATTCCTGACAACTTTTTAGTATGAACGAGACCCGGAGGAAACAGTCAGAATTGACTGAAATGCACCTCGCAAGAATTTTTGATAAAAAACAAAAATAATTAAATTACATTTAATTATCACGTTTTATTAAATGAGAATATTTAATAAATTATTTAGCATTTTATTCAGTGACGTTTATTGAATACGCGAATATTCGAGTTAAAACCCATTTTTACTTCAGACAATGCGTAACCGGTTCACAAAATAAATAACAGATATTTTATTAAATGTTATAAAATATTTATGAAATATTATCAAGTGAATACTCATTTTTATCAGAAAAATGATTCGAAAAACAATGGCGCAAGTTTCGAGAGTTGAATCGTCCGTTAAGTCTTTCAAACGAGTCCCGAACCGATGATTATCGAAACTATATTAAAAAGTTACAAAATAAACCCTACACTATTAAAACTTGTCACAATCAATTATATATATATACAATTTTCTTATACATCTCATTTCATTTCATCTCTTATACACACACACCACTCCCTCATCTCTCCCTCTCCAAATATCCGGCTACCACTGCCCCGCCGCCGGCCACCATTAGCCGCCGCCAGAAAACTTTTCCGGCAAAGTTTCCGGCCAACACCAAAAAGATGTTCTCTTATTAACCGATCTATCTAACCCACTGGGTCACGCGCCTCCAAGCGCTCGCTCACCCCTCCGATTCCTCACATCCGACGCCCACAATAACATCACCACCATTCATCACCTCGTCATCTTCATCTCATAATACCATCATTGTAACACCCCCAAATTGGGTTCGCAGCGATATATGGGTCCGGGGCGTGTTACTTATGAATCAAACAACCAAGAGATATATAGAACGACCAAAGTCGTTTGAAACGGATACATTGGAATTTAACAAAGTCTTGTTACAAAAACCCGAGCTTAAACTTGTTCACTTAATCAATAAAAAGATTTTCAGCCCATAACGGATAAACAAAACGCTCGAAATGCGACAAAATCTTTAATGGAAGACATCCAAATCAAAACACCAATGTATCCATCGCACCTTGTGCTTACTTGATCCCACTGGAAAAAACATTGCTTTAAAAACTTCAACAATAATGTTGGTGATTCCATAGGTTGCTAAATCATATATTGTATGGACCAAAGATCTCTCAGTGTATTGATAATGAAATAGATGCAGATATATATAAATGTAATTACGTTGCTCTAAGCTCATGACACTGATGCTTGGACATGTATGGATGCCAATTAATGGCCGTTTTTGCCCGTGGTGATGTTCTAATCCACGCAACATCCTATTGTTCGACTATGTATACGTTCGTTCTTCACTGGTGATAGTAACTCACCAAAACGGGGTTGTCAAACCTCAATAGATCTTTAATAACATTTCGCGTCATAATTAACAGTTCATGATAATGGGCTCAGTTTGAGTTATCGTTCTTAGGCAACATGTAATCATTATATGGAAAACTTAACCACTTGTGTTCAGTTGTAAAAAACATGGCATGTTTTTCACCCCAAAAAACTTTGTTAAAAAAAAAGCATGTAAAAGTGGGGCTTATGAACTCACTTGTGTGAGTAATGCCAAGTGTATCCAATTAACGGCCACAGCGAATTGATCAAATGCAACCTAATTAAATAAGGTCGTATTTAGTAACCGAGAGTAGTTTACTTATGTCTAACAACATTGAATATAAATCAAATAGTTGTTTCATCGTACTATCGTTCGGAGGGCTTATCTAATTAAAGACGGTATTGACATGACGTTACGAGGCGGTTAGCGGAAACTACCTTTTAAATCCAGTAAATTCCATCAACTCGTCGAAACGCCATCCGAATGATGGCTATTTGAAACTCCCTAGTAATATAGTTACTTTGATAACCTCATAATATTTATATAGCTCATCAACAACTAATGGTTTTAGTATTAAAATTGTGTATATATGTTTAAAACGTTTATATTTACCGTTTAGTAAAACTGGCGTAACTTCTCGCGTTTTAAACCCGATTCTCGACCGTTTCTTATGTCCATCTTTTGTATCAAGACGAATTATAATTAAATTGACATTTTTGAATTTCGGACCTACTGGTGAACAGTAACTTTTACTGTTCACATCAGACGTGAGCTTTATTAAAATAATCGTTATATTGTCGTGTTAAATCCCGTATATGCTGTATTTTATTAGTATAGCTCCGTTTTTAACGATTCTTTCGAGGACGTTCTCGTATTTGAAAGTTCTATACTATATTTTTATGAGTTTACAAAAATATAACTTTCTGTCATGAATAGTAACTTTTATAAAAATAGTTTTATAAAAGTATTAATTGACGTAAACTTGCGAAATTCATAACTCGTTCGTTATTAATTGAAAAATTACGATTCTTATCATTTTGGAATCCTAAAAATATGTATTATTTGTTAAAAATATCAACCCTTGCTGTTTATAATTTTTATAAAAATGTTTTTATAAAAATTTACTTACGACTTCGTTTATTAACGTATAACTCGTTTTTAACGTAACTTTTTCGTTATTAATCCGTTTAACAAGTTTCTTACTTTTTCGGAATCGTCGTGAAATGTATTATCTTATAAAAATATAAAATAAGCATGTCAAAATTCGAATTTGGGACAGAATGTTTATGCTTGTTAGTTAAGTCCATTTATGATCTTTTCTTTATACTTTATTACTTTTGTATTTTACCACAAGTCTCATATATCATATACTTTATAAATCATACATATATGATGTCTCATTTGTCCATAATAGTCCTTATGTGTCCAAGTTACTTATGTCAACAAATCCATTAATCTATTTTAAAACCATAACATTACTTAAGTAAACTTAATTTACTAGTTTTCTCAATAATCATTTTTATATATAACCAAGTGTGTACAAGTATATTTCTTTCCATAGGACTTTATTTTAGTGTTATATTAACATGATTAAAAGTCCATAATCAATATTAACATGTCTTATGTATTTCTTTAAGTTGAAACATATTATGAAGTTATGAAAACCCTAATTAATCCAAAATCATGTTTACACCAAAACTATATGATACAACATTTTCTCATCCATTTTAACATGATGTAAGTTATAACACAACATATAACCAAGTGTGTAAAATGGTCATTTCAAGTATATATCTCATTTTCATGATTAAAACCTAAATGGTGATTTAAGCTAAATAGAAATATCATATGCATAATAATGAAAGATATAGCAACATAAAGAGTTTAAATGGACCTTATGATGAATGATGGTGATGATAATCAAGTGCTAAACCCTTGTTTAGCCACAAAACCCAAGCTTGCACTTAATAAACCCTAACTTTCTTTTACTTGAGAAATGAATGGAAATGGTGATTCAATGCTTGCAAATGCCTTGATGATATACCTTAGAATAGATGTATATAGGAGTGTATGGATTGTAGAAAAATTTGTATGGATTTAGTTGGGGTACTAGTTTGAGCCGTGAGCTCTTATAGACCAAAAGAGAGGTTTATTTGATTTTTTTGTTAAGTGTAAAGTGTAAGTGTTATACTTGTTACTTCTCTTTATGTAATGTATAAGTATGGTGCAAGTAATGGGTCTAGGAGTCAAAGTAAGGTCTCATCATCGGTTCTTAGTCTTAGGGTATAGGCCACAAGAGATTAAAGACAGATGGTTTTACTTACATGAAGTATGGTGCTCATTTGACCAAGTTGTATGTCTTATCTTATTTTTCATGTATATAATTGTATATAATGCATGAATTTCGGTGGAACAAAGATATACATGCTATATTTATGTAATTTTATGTATTGGGTATAAAAGTGGGTATTTGTTGAAGCGTAGAAAAGTTTTTGTGGTTCCGGGAGCGCCTAAACGTAATTTATCGCGAAACGTATACACTTTACGTATCCGATAAAAATAAAATGAACAAAGTTAATAATTATCCTCAAAATAATTATATAACCCTTGCTTAATGTAAACATTTAATTGTTTGATGCCCGTTTACATTGAACGCTAATTTTTAGCTTACGCGATTTAAACTTAATGTTTACAATTTAAAGCAACCACGTACAATACTAAAAATAAATAGTATATTTATCGACGTCGTCAATAACTTGAAAACACAGGGTGTTATAGACTTCCCCCGTTAAACGAGCCTTGTCCTCAAGGCTCACGATGCAACATTTGATCGCGGTGCGTCTTGGTGAAGAGGTGGGGAACTTCTTTTTGAATGGTCTTCACGCTCCCACGTGAAACTCAGGGACCACTCGTGGAGGTCCATCGAACAAACTATTGACTTAAGGGATCCGACTTCGCTTCAAACCGTTTAACTCACGGTTCCATATTTTACCGGTTCCTCAACAAAATGGAGTTTGTCGTCCAAATTAAGTCCATCCAACGGAACGGCTAATGGTTCGTCGGCATGACACTTTTTCAGATTAGATACATGAAATGTATTATGGACTCTGCTCAACTCTTCTGGAAGTTCAAGCTTGTAAGCAACTTCTCCAACTCTTTCTGTTACCTTAAAAGGTCCAACATACCTAGGGTTTAACTTCCCCCGTTTGCCAAAACGTACGACCCCTTTCCAAGGCGAGACCTTAAGCATGACTTTATCTCCGACCTGGAATTCCATTGGTTTACGCTTCAAGTCAGCGACCCCTTTCCAAGGAGAAACCTTAAGCATAACACTATCCCCAACTTGAATTCCATTGGCTTACGCTTTAAATCGGCATAACTCTTTTGCCTATCACGTGTGTCTTGTATTCTTTGCTTGATTTGGACGATCTTCTCAGTCGTTTCTTGAACTATTTCTGGACCGGTGAGTTGAAGTTCTCCAACCTCGACCGAACACACATGTAAACGACACTTTCGACCGTAAAGTGCTTTAAATGGTGCAGCCTTGATTCTAGCTTGATAGCTATTGTTATATGAGAACTCGACTAATGGCAAATGGTTAACCCAACCCTTTCCAAAGTCGATCACACCAGCACGCAGCATATTCTTGAGAGTTTGAATAGTCCTCTCGCTTTATCTGTCAGTTTGTGAATGGTACGCAGTACTCATATCCAGACTAGTACCCAAAGCCTTCTGAAGTGACCTCTAGAAATTTGATGCGAACCTAGGGTCGCGATCACAAATAATCGAGATGGGCATTCCATGCCTCGTGACAACCTCCTTTAGGTACATTCTTGCTAGTTTCTCCATGGGATTAGTTTCCCTCATTGGTACTAAGATGGCAGACTTAGTAAGTCAGTCAACAATCATCCAAATGGTGTCACAACCTTATGACGACTTAGGAAGCTTCATGACAAAATCCATGGTGATATTGTCCCACTTCTATTGAGGTATCTTGGGTTTTACCAACAAACCTGATGGCTTTTGGTGTTCAGCCTTGACCTTAGCACATGTCAAAAGATTTGCTAACATAGGTGGCGATGTCGACCTTCATAATGGGCCACTAATATAGACTTTTCATGTCCTGATACATTTTTTCAGAACCCGAATGGATAGATTATTTGGATTTGTGGGACTCGTGCATGATCACAGTCCTCAAATTATCATAACATGGTAACCAACTCCTGCCATTTAGGCATAGAGTTCCATCCGCACGGGGTTCCAACTTTTCCGTTCTAATTTTCTCTGGATCCTTAGAATTTTCAATCAACATACCCCTAATATCTTCGTTCTTGATGTTCTCTGGTTCCGTGCTTCGGTCTGAGCATTCAGGATTTTTTTAGGAAGATCCAAGCCAATAGTCATAACTAAGGTTCGAACTCTTAATAGTTTAATTCGCTCCTTCCTGCTCAAAGTAGTAGCAACAACATTTGCTTTCCCTTGGGTGATAACGAATCTCACATCCATAATCACTAAGCAACTCTAACCAATGATGTTGCTTCATGTTCAACCTTTTTCTGATTAAGAATATGTTACAAACTCTTGTAATTAGCGAACACCGTACACCTGGTTCTGTACAAGTAGTGCCTCTAAATCTTTAGAGAAAACATTACCGATCCAAATTCCAAATCATGAGTCATATAGTTTTTCTCATGAATTTCTAATTCGCGTGATGCATAAGAATTTACTTTCTCTCTTTGCATTAATACAACACCTAATCCCTTATGCGAAGCATCACAATAGACTACGAAATCTTTGTTTCCTTCAGGTAAAGCTAGAATCCCCGCACTGCACAACTTCTGCTTTAATAACTAGAAGGCAACTTCCTGCTTGTCTCCCTAATCGAACTTAACTCCTTTCTGAGTAAGCTTGGTCATCGACTTAGCAATCCCCGAAAATCCTTCGATGAATTTCCGGTAATAACCGACAAGACCTAACAATTAACGAATCTCCGTCGGTGTCTTAGGAGATGCCCGATCTTTTATAGATTCGATCTTGGTGGGGGTCCAAGTGAATGTCTTGACTATCAATCACGTGATCAAGGAACTGTATTTTTGGGAATCCAAGATTAACACTTAGAAAATTTGGCATACAATTCCTCCTTCTTAAGCAATTCCAGAATTGCCTTAAGATGTTCTTCGTGTTCCTTCTTGTCTTGAATAAATTAATATATCGTTAATAAAGACGATCACAACCTTATCCAATTATGATTTACACACCCTATTCATGAGATCCATAAATATCGCCGGTGCGTTCGTCAAACCAAATGGCGTAACTTGGAACTCGTAATGACCATACCGACATCTGAATGCCATATTTTTAGAGTATCCTCTTCCCGTATTTGAAGCTGGTGATAACCTGATCGCATGTCTATCTTAGAATAAACACTAGATCCTCGTAGTTGATCAAATAAATCGTCGATCCTTGGGAGTGGGTAATGATTCTTCACCGTCAGCTTGTTCAGTTCCTGATAGTCGATGCACATTCGAAATGACCCATCCTTCTTCTTGATAAACAAGACTGAATCTCCCTAAGGTGAGGAACTAGGTCTTATAAAGCCTTTGTCAGATAGTTCTTGCAGTTGCTCCGATAACTTTTTCATCCCGGATGGAGCTAATCGATAAGGCGCCCGTGCTACAGATGCAACACTAGGTACCAAATCGATTTGAAATTCCACTTGTTGAGTCGGAGGAAGACCCGTCAAGTCCTCTGGAAATACTTTAGGAAAAATCTTGAACTGTCGGTACATCCTCAAGTCGTTTCTCCTTCGACTTGTCTTCAGTCTCCTTTGTAGTAACATGTGCTAAAAATACCTGACATCCTTTTAGCATGTAATTCTGTATTTCGGTGCACGAGATGGTGTTCAATCGAGACTCGTTTACGCGGTTGCTTCCGTTACTACAAATAATCAATGTTTCATTTCCGAATGGAACACGAACGATCTTTTTGTCACAAACAATGATGGCCTGGTGTCTCGCCAACCAATCCATACTAATTATGATTTCGAAACTGCCAAATTCTATGACATTAAGTCGATGTTGAATGGGTGATTTAGTAAATTCTCTAATGGCGAGCAAATTTGATAGCGAATTATCCTAGGGCGACTAGTGATGTGTCTAGGCTTCTCGGCTTAGGATTTGGTATAAGATGATGCCAACTTTATAGTAAGATGGAGTGAAGGTCTGCTTAGTTGCTATGGTTACTAATTCGATTTCCAAAAGTAAACGCATTTTATGAATACGCACATAGAACATGATATAAGTAGGAAATTGTTTTCTTGATAAGAAGTTTTTAGAGTGACTACTCTCAGCACAGCATGGTACTTTACTAAATTATACATAGTTGATTAGGCCATGTATAATTGAGGACTAACGATGCATTGCTCATTTTCATCAAAATAGCGTTATGATTTCATGATATTCGTGAGAGTAGTTTGCAAGAGTAAATAAGGAACCTAGTTAATATTGACAAAAATTTTATAATACGATAATTTGATAGATAATTTAAAGTTATCCACGTGTACAACGAGGTTCAAAAGAAAGTACAACACAAATTCCTATCGGAATTAAAGTCTAATAAGGTTTCCACTTAGAGTCCACTAGGTAATACGGGAGGGTCTCTCCTTAGGTGTTGATGTTAGACGTCGTGGAGCTAGATTCTTCATAAGCTTTTTCTTTCCAGTACATGTCCACACATTTGTAGTGTCCCAAACCTCCACACTCATAACAAGTTGGAGTTTGTTGATTCCTAGCAGCAGTAGGTGTTCTACAATTTCGGGTTATGTGGCCAAACTTCTTGCAATTTCCGTACTTTACAGTGCACGGTCCATTATGGTGAAAATTACACTGGTTGTACAGAGGTAGAGATCCAGCATATGCCTTCTTGTTAATTGGCCATGTAGTGTGTGCTCTAAGCACCTTATGCCCTTTGTTTTATTGGCTCGAGATTCCATTATGGTTACCTTCCCACTTCCTCTTGTTTCTAGCATTCTCTGCTACCTTGTGTTCTTGTCATTTAGTCTGGATCATTGACTTGCGGGCTATGTTGGTTTTCGTCTCATAAATAGCAATAGCCTCGATAGCATTAGCCACTCGCTGGGCTACAACCCGCTTAATTTCCTCAACACTCATCGCTTGATTAACAGTTGTCATCATTTTCTAAAGATCACATGAAACAAAATGTATATGAAGTTTCATCCAAGGGAAAATCATGACACTCTGTGATCCCAAGATATATGTAAGGTGAGACTACGTCATGCAGATATATAAGATAACAGCAACCATGGCATAAATAAATCCACATCATACAGTAGCATGATCATAACCAACAATGTAGGTTAATACTTAATACTTCGTTTTACCTGAGTAAAAGAGTACAAGCTTTTCATTAACGCTACCAGCCGAGTATTACTCAAGTTTAGTGGGATATAATACAAAACAAGCTACACTGACAATTTTATTTGTCTATGGGCCAGAGTGCTTCTTAATATTCTAGATGCTAGCCTCTTATGTTATCTTTAAGTGACTTAATATTCTCTGGTGGTGGTGATACTAATGGTGGTAGTGATGAAGGTAGTGCAGCAGCAAACTTAGTATTGGCATGGCCTCACAGATGGTTGATCATGGGAGGTATGGTGTTAAATAGAACATCGTATGTACAGATTTGGTCTTAGAAAATAGGATGAAATGGTGTGGAGAGGTGGGTGTGTAGAAGCAGACTCATTTAGTCCTCAATATTTCCTAGGTATCCGCACAGCTTGAGGGGACATGATTCATCTGTAGGTATAGGCACGATAGGGTTGGCCAGAGCTAGGTGCTCCTCCTCCTCCTCGTCCTCCTCATCCTTCTTACATCATCATCATCAGATGACTCATTATCATCATTGTCTCCTCCGTCGGCAGGATGGTCAGCAGGATCCTCCTCATCCTCCTCTGGATTACAGTCAGCAATGTAGCCCGGTGATAGGGGATGTAGGTGAGCATCTAGCAGTAGAGGCCTGATCCTCAATTGGAGCCTATAGCTCCCTCATTAGAAGCTCTCTGGGTATATACATGGCCTCTGAATCAATATAGACAGACGTGTAGGGTAAACCTCGATGGTGAAAACATGACTGCTTGCAACGAGCAAAACTTAACTTATATAAGTATATTATATAAGACCGGTATGGTAAATATGAATATGTGCTCATGGCATAAATGAATGATGGTAAGATATAGCTTAATGTTTAGGTAGCGTTTAGGACCTACGAGCTTTAGTGCTACCTTGCCTAAAGAAATGTTCCCCTATTTATATAAATAACCCTTATATATATAAATGTAGAGTACGTGTGAAAGAATGCAAACTCATCTTTGTATATATACATAAGATCCTCATAGTAACGTACATACTATAATATGAACACGTATATGCATCATGTAAGCATCTAGTAAAACTAACTAATGCAAACAACTAGTGCATGTATGTCTCGTGAAAACCCCTTTGTATGAATGCAATGTTTGAAAACGGTTATAGTCCAGCAAAAACATTTGACCTGGTTCTCTATAACCTGGCTCTGATACCAATCTGTAACAACCCCAAAATAGGTCGCAGTGGAATATGGGTTTGGGAGCGTTACTTCATAGATCAATAGCACAAGATATATAAGAATGACCTTTTAAAAGTGTCGTTTAAAACTGATACATTTGGATTTAGCAAAGTGTTTGTTACAAAAGCTCGAAGCTTTACTTATTCATTGTTAAATTATACAAAGATTCTAGTTCATAACAAATGTTTCTCCAAAATGTAATGCAACCAAATCTTTAATGAAAATGACTTCCAAAATAACGACAACCAATGTATCCCTTGCACCTCGTGCCTTATTGACCTCTTGAAAAAAACATGCTTTAAAACGTCAACAATAATGTTGGTGAATTCATAGGTTTGTGAATTATATAAGTGTAGGACCGCAAGATTCACCATGTAATCATTTATTTCGTAAACATCACAAAAATGTAATTACGTTTCCATAAGCTCATGACACTGAAGCTCGACATAAATGAATTGCAATATAAATTGCCTACATTGCCCATGATGATGTTCTAACCAAGAACATCCCAAATCCGACATGGTATACGTTCGTTGGCTCGGTAGTTTCGACACCAGTGATAGCTAATCACCCGAACAGGGGCGTCAAACCTAAATAGATCTATTTATAACATTCACGCTCACCTTCCAAGTGATTTACAGTTCATGATAGTGGGCACATTGAGTTATCGCTACTTACGCAAACACGTAATCATTTTAAATATGAAATGTTCACTTGGGTCTAATTATAAAACAAAGAATGTTCTCATCCCAAAACTTATAAATCATTATAAAATGTAAAACGTGGGGCTATAAACTCACCTCGAATGGATGAGTTAACCAAATATAACAGAAAATGTGTCACAAATACGCCAGAATGCAACCTAATTAATTATAGGTCACGTGAGTACTAAGTACTTTGAATAACTACTACCATATATAATCCTATATAGATACATCACCATGTGGTATATCATATATTATAACATGGGGTCGATCTTGGACTGGCTAGTTTATAGAAAAAGGAAACACATGAGAGGTTTTCTACAGATAGAACAGTGTGTTTAAATGGAAAAAATGAATAATGACTAAAACTACCTCTTCCAAAGTTTGGAGAGGTTTTATATAGTTCTTACAATATCTCATGTATTAGTACCGTGGGTTAATTATCGAAAGTCATACGTTAAAACTATTAACTACGAGAGAATATTAATTAAACAGTTAAAATACATGGGTGACCGGAGAGTAGTATTTTTTTTTTTCTAACATCTATCAATCTCCCCCTAAAGAGGTCACCCTTAAAATTGTAAACTTAATCACTTCACTGTCGTTAGCTCGTTGAGATATGACTTCTTCTTCTAAATATCTTGTACGTTTGTCGGCAGAGTTCTTTTGATTTATAATGATTGTCTTTGATTGTGATTATTAAGCTTTCTTTGAGTATCATGGCCAAACTTAATCTTACATTATCTGTCAACTGTAAGCCATTTTTGTGCACTTGTGAAGCGAAATAATGATATCGGTTTTCTGCGGAAGCTTTGGGACACCTTTATGAGATCTTTCTTAACTTCATAACAAGTGTAGGTCGTGTCTTAGCATTTGGTGATTGACTTGAAATTTCTGTTACTGGTAACTCCATTTCCATCTCCATCTTTAAATGTATTCTGTAAATGAAAGCAGTTGCAATAAATGGGAAAATTGATTTGAGAAACTTCAGTTTAGTGTTAGATATGAAAATTATTCTTGTAACACTTTGCGACGTTTTGATTGTTTGTCAAATGTTCAATAACCCGTTCTTAATTCATTCCTGAACAAGTTTGATTCACGTAGAAATCGCTACATCGTTGCTTTCCAGCTGACACAAGTTTGTTTCTTGTAGGATAATCGCACCAAGTCACCTACCTAGAGCTGTTTGATGTATAGGCTCTAGCAGGATTTCCATCTTCATTATGAAAATCTTCGTTTCACTCGGAATGTTCTGGCAATATACATAGGATAATGCGTAGGATCTTAGGATAGTCTTCTTGTTTCACAGTTGTTGTCTGGAAGATCAAAAGAATTGGATATGTGTCCTAACGAGTTTATTGAATATCTCTTGGGCTCTAGACTATTAGTGCGTTTTTAAGTTCTAGTAATCGAAGGCTGGAGCGACTGCTACCTTTTAAATAAACTTTCAATATCAACTAACTCAGAGTGAGAAAGTCAATAGATAACGTGTTTAGTCTCCGTGAGAAATGAAACAGAAATCTTTTGAGAGATTCTGAGTGGCTAGGGAGGGTTGTGCATTGCATCACTGGGTCCATGATGTCGATCTTCAATGTCAGCAATCATCTTAGTGATTCTGGCAGCATATGTATTGACCCGGTTTCTGCCTAAGTGTATGGAGGGCTTCTTTCTTTACACCCTTTATCCTTACAATTCTTTTTAATTCTTCAACCCCTTCAGTGCTTACCGAGACTTCATGACTAGAACCTTGTTGGGTTTATTCCAGTACTAGCTCCATCTCAGTCGGCACTTTTCCCTTATTCTCACTTTTACTCCTTTTATATGTCATACCTAAGGACTTCTACACTAACTAGTGGATTGTCCCTGGGTAGATCCCTCCGGTTTTGGCTGGATCATTGGGAATTGTACCTAACCTTACCAACCTTATAACTCCAATAAAGTAAAATGCATGGTCGGTCTTTTGGTACAGTTCTCCTTTCCATAAAACCAATTGAAAATTCAATTAAGGTACTTATGATATAAATATCAAAGCGTTTAGTACCTCGATCGTTTTTTGATTTTTTTCAGAAACGCTCCCCCTCAAAATGTGCTTCGGTATTCGAAATTGTTTAGCACGTTTGGGCAGAGTATATACATGAGTCCTAATAATCACGATTATTATTATACACATATTTTAATCACATTTTCTCCCCTTATCAAAAATTTTAAACCCTTTGACATTTTGGATATCAATTGATTTAAATATGTTATAAAACTTGGGAGAAAAGTGTGGCCATAATTCCCAAGTCATGTAAGAAACATATAACTGCTCCCTCTCAATCGTTTGAGGGATATAAATTATTCCTACACTTAATCATTAAAAGATTCACTACTTACTAATGTACAAGATATATTATTCATAATAAGAAAATATTGACCTTTTTATTGTAAAGATGATGTCGTCACGTTGTTCTGTTGATTAGCCTGTAGTCAATATCTCTTATTCTTCCTCTAACAAAGCTTTCTAGACTTCGAAAGATCCTCCTGATCTGTAGTCTTTTCTCGATCGTTGTGATGAAGTCTTTGCTCCTCCTCTTGTCATCCTTTGACCATTTCCTAGTCTCCATGCCCTTATTGTACTCGAACAGATGAAAGTCTTTAACCATGTGATCCAGTTATTCCATGACTGTTGTCAACGTCCCATCACTAAACTTGTGTATCTCATTTAGCCTCATCAACTTTCTCTGATCATTTCTGTCTCTGTAGATAACGGCTCTTGGCTTAGGGACAATCGTATAATCTTCTTTGAATGAATAGTCAGTTGCATCCTAATTAGGACGTTCGAGGTTAAGCTTTGTTTGATAGCTTCATTCGAGCTGCAGTCTTCAACACGTTCCTGATGACAGGTTTCTGATCCACTATGTTGACTGCTGGTGTGTAGATGGGATCTTGTCAGATTTTGACGATGGTTGAGTTGTCTTGTATATTGAGTAGATACAGATCTTCAAAATCATTTGGATGAGAGTTTTAAAATCCTTTCTGTGATTTGTACTCTTTGTGTCAAGATAGGCGAAGAATTATCTCTCTCAAGTAGTTGTATCCGTATTTTTCGAAAGTCTTGACACGGATCACACTGAGAATTCGCATCTGGGATCTGACTGCTTCACGATCTGAGGGCTCACTGTGTTTGTTGATGTAAAATTGCTTTCTACTGAACCACCAGTGTGTGATACCATAAGCTGCACTGATGTCATAATCGCGTTCACTTTCAACCTCAAAAGAGGAACTTAATTCTTCTAAGTATAAAGTCTAGGTAACGTGCGCTTTGAGCTTGGATATGGATAAGGCAGTTTTTTGTTCTTTGTCACCTGTCAGAAGGTATTCCAGATCCTTATTGAAGAAGAATTATGGTTGAATAGTTACCTGACCTGGTGGTCCTCCTAAGGGCAGCGGTTCATATATATTACGCAGAATTTGATGACCCTCAGGATTAACCAAATCAACCTTATTCGTCAGCAGCTTATGGCATTCATCCATCTGAAATTGAAGAAAGAAGTTGTTCTTGTGAAAGGCTTTAACAAGGTTGAAAGCTGGACCTTCCAAATTAGCTTTGCAGAGCTTCTTCTTTCCTGTTTGTCTGCAGAACCATTTGATGAAGGAACCTATATCATACGTCTTCCTTTGAAGCTTGTTCTCCGCGGGAACTTGATACGTTGTGGCGTATGCATTTGCCCAGTTGTTCTCTGGTTCAGGGAAATCATTCGGGGGAATGGTCCATTCTGGTTCAGGCGTAGCTGGTCTTTGATCTTCTGGAATCGGTTTAAACCATGTAGTAGCCGTTACCTTGGGAATATGAGCATTATCAGTGTCCTCCAGATCTAAGACATGCCCTTCATCTTGTTTTGAAACATCATCAGAGGAATGTTCAGAATGTCCAGATTCGGGTTCAGATCTGTGCATCGAAGAGTCAATAACAGCATCTCTTGTGTCAGTGATTTGCCAGCCAGTTGAGGTAAGAGTTGGATGTTGTTTGGACGCAGATGCATCAGAATCCTGTGGTTTCTTCGAACTTTGCTCATCATCTTTAGGAGGAGGTTGAGCTGACCCAGAAGCACCTGAATCGTGTCTTCTCCTTTTTGTTGACTTATCCTGGTTTGATCCAGCTGAAGGGCCTTCATCATCATCGTCTTCATCATCATCACTATCATGCTTTCTTTTGTGGTCTTTAACCTTGTCTTTAACCTCCTTATCCATGGCATCTTCATCTGCTATTAACGCTTCCATAAGAGCATGGTATAGATGGTAGTTGGCAGGATTTCTGTTTGCAGTCCTGTTCTTTTGCATGTGTTTGAAGAGAGCACTCTTTAGATCAAATTCTTCAAGTGCAACTTTATCAGTTGACCTGATAGTATACGATGACTCTTGTTTCTTCTCACCTTGTTCCCTTTTGATTCTGATAATCTCTTTCGGACTCTTTTTAGATTCTTGATTCTTGATAGACTCTGGGCCAGGCAGCACAGAGTATTTCTCAATTAAATCTGCAGTGTGTCGTTCAAGAATCTTAAGGAGAGCATCATCAAGTTTTGTTCCTAGATACTTATCAACAACTGTAGGAACTTAGGATTTAATAGAAGCCAAAGCTGCAGCCGAGTGATCAGTCTTCTTTACTTCCGACATATCTTGCTCCAATTTTGCCACTCTTAGCTGAAGGGCGATGAATGGATTGATCTCTGGGAGAGTTGTGGTGATAGATGTAGCTTCCGTGGTGATTGGTGGAGTCGTGACCTGTGAAGACGGTTTAGGAGATGAGAAATCAATGACGGGAGCGATCACTGGAGGAGTTGACGTGACGGTTTGATGACTTGGATCAGGTATGGTGGAATCAGACTCATCTACAACTTTAGATTTCTCCTGATCATCTTCGGTTGGTTTGTCATTAAGAAATTGATCCCTAAAGTTATCAGTGTCTTCTAGATTTTTCATGGACGACATAGAACCAGAATGACTTTCTGGATTATCTTCGATGACATGTTCGTCAGTTATTAGTTTCAGGTTTTCATGAACCTTTGGGTAGGCTGTAGCGAGGAATTCTTCATCCGTGTGCTCAGGGTTTGGTCCAGCAAGAGACACATGTACTTTTCCAGAGTCTGATCCAGTCTGGTCTTCTTGCATGGGCTCAGGGTCTGGTCCAGCCAGAGCCTCATGTGCTTTTCCAGGGTCTGATCCAGCCTGGTCTTCTGTACGAACAGATATCCCTACTCCTGATGTCACTGTGGACGAAGCTACTTCACCTTGTTCTTTGTCACCTTTAGGAGCAGCGGCTTCTGTTCCACTTTCTGTTCGTTCTGAATCAGTTGTTGATGAAGATTCATGGACCACTTTCTCTGATGTATCATCTTCAGGTTGAGAAGAGGGTCCAGTTGTCGAATCATGAGGTGCTTGATCACGCCTAACAAGGATAAACTGATCCGTAGTACTTTTCTTCTTTGACAGATCGATCAGGGAATGAGCTACTTGTTCTTCGGTTACAATAGCCTTACCCTTGCCCACTACTTCAGGTAGTTTGGGAGTTGTTTCAGATACTGGATCCCTGATCGCTACTCCTCCAACAGGTGCCTGACCTTGTGGCAGAAAGGAAGGATCCAAGCTAAGCTTAATTGCTCGTTCTATGTCAGCATCAGCACCTTCACCTTCTCCCTTTTCTTGATGCGCATCCAAACTCATCTTCTTGGCCAGTTCGAGAGCAGGATCATCACCTTCTCCTTGAGGAACAGGTTCTTGTTGAGCTTCATCATCTTCATCAACAAGTTGGAAAGAAGGCTTTCCTTTTCTAACTTTCTGTGGAGGCTTACGCTTAGAAGGTTTCTTTGTCGGAGACTTAGGTTGTTTGGATGAAGGTGGCTTGGTTGGTTTGACAGGAGTAGTAGTTGTGGGCTTCTTGGGTGGAGCACGCTTTGTTGCAGGTTCAGGTTGCTTGCTTGCACTATCCTGTGGTGTTTTCTTCGTATTCTTAGCAACCATTTCCAGATACTTTGGATAGTACGAAGATTGTTGAATGGCTTGAGTAATCAATTGTTTGGGAATCGCCATTCCAAACACTTCATTTGTTTTATTTTTGTTTCTTATATTTGTCTAGTATTTATATATATATTTATAACACGCGGATGTTTGCAACATAGATTGATAAAAAGTGGAAAACATTGAAATTTATATATATGGGAAATGTTGTATAAACGAATAGGTCATGCCAAAAATTTTATAAATTTCTATACTTATTAATTTTCACTATAATTCTATTATTTTAGAAACCCGATAAAAGGACAAAGTTATATAGTTTTAAGATTATTTATTTGTAATGATACAATGAATCGGTAAATAAACGAAAACTATACTTTTATAAACAAGACAACTAGTTTAGTTAAAACGCGTAACGAAATACTAAATTATAAAATATTATTTTATAATTCCCGACTATAACTTTTGTACAAACTTTAAAAACGTCATTTAGCAAATTCATAACTTTAAAACGTGTGTTTACTTTTAGGCAAGAACGTTTTGTTAATTTAATTGGTGATTTCCGAAAACGTGTCGAATTATTTTGTTTCAATTATTTTTCTTACGTTTCTTATATAATACTTGTAAAGTATTATATATCGCGACTTAATCTTTTGGTTGTTTGTCTTTATTATATGATTCGCCATATGAATTATATAATTGTTTCTTTTTCATATTGTATATATTATCGAATATATTCATACTTCGCGTGTTGCTTTTTTGAATTTATTTTATCTAACCAACCACCAAACTCATCCACTTGTATTCCCAATCCTTTATCAACGTGTCGCGTTGACGTACTCATCCATCGGAAAACCCCAATTCATCATCCTAAGCTAGTGGGATATAACCGTTAAGTTAGGCCGCATCTTCTTGGTCGAGCCGTTCCATTCTCCGTTTGTGATGTGCTTATTATTTGCATTTCTGCTAGTTGCTCTGCAACATCAAGGTGAGTTAATAGCCCCACTCGTTTACTCGTTTTGAATAAATGTTTATATCTTTGGGGTGAGAAACATGCTTGTTTACAAACTCGTTTACTTCCATGATTTTTCCCCCCCCCCCCCCCCCCCCCCCCCCCCCCCCCCCCTAACTCATATACGTTGATTTCAACTCATTTACATGATTGACTACAAATTTGTTTACATACTCGCTTTTACTATGGACACAAGTATTTTGATTTACTTTTCTTGTTTATGTGTGGCCTTAGTTTTGCTTGCAAACCAAATTATTAAAGTGGGTTGAGATGAATGCCACTTGCATTATTAAATAGTGGGATGAGATATATGCACTTTCATTATTAATTGTGGGTTGAGGATGTTATGCCAACGTTCACTTAAAGCGGGATGAGTGATATGCCACATTCATTAAATGTGGGATGAGATGATATGCCACATTCATTAAAAATGGGATGAGATGATATGCCACTTCCATTATAAATTATGGGATGAGATGATATGTCACTTTCATTATTATGTTTTCTGTTTCAGGAGCTTAGTGCGTCAGTAGATACTTTTTTTGATATTGTATATGTTATAGTATTTACATACGTTTTATAACTTGCGGTCCACCCTGCTTTGGTTGAACATTTCCAATTACTAAGTACTTTTCATAACACTGTGAGTAAAGCAGTATTCGCCAAACGTTTTTGATCCTCATAAATGTTTTACTTAAACCTATGAATTCACCAACTTTATGCTGACCGTTTTTAGCATGTTTTTTTTTCTCAGGTGATTAGCTTTGGACTTCTTGACGTGCTATGTGGAGTCTACGTGTAATATGATACCATTATCAAGATTTTATTCCTCATTCATACTCGTTGACTTTTCAAAACTTAATTATGCTTTCGCTACATTTTACTTACGCTTCCGCTAATATTTAATTTCTTTTGAATCTTGTAAAACTTATCTATTTTTAAATAATGCAACGAGTTATGATTTTCAAAACGTCCATTAGTGGTCGTTCCCTTTGCCTTGTGTTCAAAATATGATGACGTCACGCCCCCGGACATGTATTCCGCCCAGGCCCCGTTTGGGGGTGTGACAGATTGGTATCAGAGCCAAGGTTATAGAGAACCAGGTAGAATATCTAGGTAGATATCTAGGTCTGGACTATAACCAGTATGTGATCCTTACGTGCTTTTATGTGTGCCTTATACGTGTTTTGCTATGGCGTATACCTGAGAACCATTTTTCCTTGAGCATGCTATGATATGGGTTTATCTTTGCCCTGCGTTATTTTCCTATGCGCTTGTCTTTTCTCCGTGGTTATCTTTTCTTTGCGGGTATCTTTTCTTCGCGGTTTACGTTTGCCTTACGCATATCCCTCTATTTATTTATATGGAAGTTGTTTATATAGATATTAAACTTTTCTAAGACATTGTGGATGACGCAATGGTCTCTAAAATTTGTCTAAGACATTGTAAGCGATGCAATGGTCTCGAACTTATTTTTCATAACCTTATACAATATCGTTTTACATGAACCCGTTACGGTTTTGTTTACATAAAATTATGTATGAATCTGAGTTTCACAAGTCTTGTATTGGCGGGATTTTGTAAACTAAAGGTTTAATATGATATTTGCTATGTAACTTGTTTATAATGATCCTTGCTTATTTATTTTAACCGTGTACTCAACTATTTTGAACTCTATGTCGATCTCCCCCGATTGTTTTACTCCCCGTCTCTAAAGACGAGTTTTAAACGCTCGTCCCCTACTCATTGGAGCACCTGCATCGTCATGTCATCCACCACCTTGAAGAATTTTACATGTACGCGTATTTGCATTCGGAAATTATTTAGTAGGATGATTTATAATATCTTTATTTGAAAAGGATTGGACGCCTTTCGTTTAAATAACTAAATTGTAAAAATCACGAACCATAAGTTTATCAATTCATTATTTACATAAATTGGGACGCTTCTTTATGCAAATAATAAATTATAAATGAGTGGGCTTAATGGTATCCAATATGACACGAGTACGAACCTGAAACCGATAATCTCCGAAATCGGTTAAAAAGATCTAGAAACACAATCGTGTCTCACCACTCAGCAAAATCTTAAAGCCTTGCTTGAACCACCTTATCTCATTCTTAAGTTACTGATGCGTTATCACAAAACATTGGATCAGGTACGTTGGTGAGCTAACCGACTTGTGCACTCTTGAGCTTTTGATTCATCCTGGAACTAACGACTGCGTGCAATATTCCATCGCCTATCGCTTGAGCTCTCCCGCGAGCTCCTCCCAATTGTTGACCTTTATTCTGGGAATATTGTTTCTCGAAATGTCCTCACACTCTTCGCATCCCGTCACCGTTTGTTATACTTATTGTTGCTATGTATTCTTATACTTTCAACTCGCGACTTCATATGTTTGTGCTATGATTTTCAAATAATTAAGGTGAATAATTATTTTTACTAAAGATTTTTGAGGGTTTCGGATATATAATTTGTTCTTGTTAAGAGGTTGTGAGATTTGTGAGTTGTAACAAAGATAGCGATGAGGTTAGGCTTGAATTATAGTGAATTTGGTGAATAAGTTTTGGCGTAAAAGTATTTTTGGATAGTTATGATAATATGGCAGGCATTATGGTCTAAATTTATAGAATCAAATTTATGGTCAAGACCATGGGTGAATTATAAAAATATAGTTGTTGGTCCGAGTTTTAAATGAGGGTAAAACGGACGTTTAAAATGTTTCGAAAGGTTTATTAAGTGCCGAAAGTCTTTAAAAATATTCTTGGAGCTTTTTAATATTTAAAACGAAGGTTTAGGAATTTTCTAAAAACGATAAGTCGTTGCCGTGGTCATTTATAAATATAGATTATATATATATTTATTAATATATATATATTTTGCAATGCTAAGGGATTTTGGTTAGACGCTAGGTTTTCACTAGTTCATTTTTGGAAAAATGGAAACAAAATACAAAAAAAAATCAGTGATTATATTAGGGGGGATACTATTAACGCCCCGAAACTAAAACTTTCCAAATGAGGATCTTTCTATAATTAGTAATCTTTCGTCAATAACAACTTAACATCTTCATAAACTTAATAAGTTCGTAAAAACGTATTTTATTGACTAAACTAAAGCACAAACATATATGGTTGTCTATTTCCTTATTAAACGTTGTGTGCAACGTTCCGTTATTATTATTATTTCTCGTTCTACGTCGCGTCTATTTTTTTTAGTTGTGGTTAGAGCCGTTCGGTTACACTTTATTCGCAATCGTCTGCTTATGGTGTGTTGAGCCATAATTCATCCTCGTGCTTCCTAAGTAAGTTGATACTTACATTCTTTAGCCTCGTCCGATGTTAACCGTCGAACCTTGCAGATATCAGAAACCAGACTCTGTCTTTAAACATTTGAAACCCTTAAACAGACATACCCATGCGCCTACACTTTCTCTTTGATATTTTCACCATTAAGGGACTTTCTTTATAACGTGTTATATCAATCATAAAAACTTGAAGTGATATTTTTCTAAAATATCTACTTTGATGGGTTAAATATCCTAGTCAAACCTAGCCAAAATTTATGCATATTAAGAAGTGTCGAAAAATCAAATTTTGCTGAATAAATTTATCAACGGCATGTCTAAACTGGTTATTAAATCTTAAATCTTTTCTTGCTCGCATAATCGGGTAACAAAAATCGAATCCCGGGACGGGATTCCTTTTAAGGGATAGGTAATGTCACAACCCGAAATTTTCAGAATTTTAAATTACTATTTTTCCCTTTGACTTTTTGGTTCCGGCTCGACTTTTTGACTTTTGACCTTTTACGGTCACATAAAAACGATTATTGCGCAGCCGGTAAAATTTTGAAACGTATTTAAATAATAAATCATAATTACCATTATTATCGCTCATTTGCAAATTTATTTTTTCAGACTTATTTGACTTGAAAACGAGAAGATATATGTTATTCTTAAATTGATTTATCAAAAACGACCCGCTAAATTACGTTTTCATGACTCGGACTCTAAAGCAATTTGATGTAAAACGACATTCCGGACAACTTTTTAGTTTTGCCCGAGACACGAAACCAAGTAGAAAATGAATGAAATAGCCTCGCAAAATTTTGAAAACAACGCGTACCGACAAAGAAAATAATTAAATTTATATTTAATTATCACCCTTTATTAAAATAATTTTTTTAATAAATCATTTAATATTTTATTCAAAAACGTTTATTTAAAAACACGAATGTTCAAAATAAAGTTTAATTTTTACGGACAAAGTTTGCCCGTGATACCCAAATAAATAATAATGATTTTAAATACTTTTTTTTATAAAACATTTATAAAATAAGTCATGTAAATACTCATTTTTATGGGAAAAACTATTTGAAAAACAATGGCGTAATTTTCGTAATTTAAATCCATCGTTTACTAGCTAACGGCAGCCCCGAATTAATATTTATCAAAAATTTAACCTTGGTCCCTCTGTATTATTTACTATTTAACCCTAAAGTATATAAACTTGTCATGTTTCTCTAAAACTTTATAATATATTTATGTTTATAATTTGGGGTTTTCCCATTTTTGTTAACCCTACGCTCACTACATCACACACATACTCCCTCCTACCTTCCTAAAGATTCCGGAGGCTCCCTAATAAATTCCTGCCATTTTTCTGCACACCTGCCGCCGACCATCTACATCACCACCTGCCGGCTCTCTCCATCATCTTCCCACATCGACACCCTCACAAATCCCGTTACCTCCTCCACCTTCGCCACTCATAGCAGACACGACTGCCATCACCATAATAGCCACCACCACCACAACCCCGCCGCTGCAATAACACCACAAACCTACCCTCTCCATAATTCTCCCCGTCACCTCCAACAGCCATTCCACCATCTTTAACCTCGCCACCTCCACTGCCGCCACCAGCAGTCAACCGAAACCACCGCCACTCAATTTTTTTATATCTTTATTTATGAGTTGGATGGTTATGTTTTTGTTGTAGTTATTAAGTTTGGTTTTTTTTTTAAAAACAATAAGGGTGCGTTTGGTTTTGCAGCGAATAGAGTGCGTTTGGTTTCGTAAAACGTCCTAAAATGGGCGTTTGGATTTACTGCCCGTAAAGGATGTGTTTGTTTCGGCAGTCAACAGCCTACAAGGGGTGTTTGGTTTGCTGTTTAACAACATAGGGTGTGTTTGGTTCTAACAGTTAGGGTGCGTTTGGTACAACAGCTGCACCAAAGGGTGCGTTTGGGTTAATAAAAACCCCAAACAGGGGTGTTTGGCTTAGGGCAGCCCATAAGGGGGCGTTTGTTTTTGCTGTTCAGCCACCCTAAGGGGTGTGTTTGAGACAACAGCCCCCGAGTAGTGTGTGTTCGGTTTTATTTATTTTTGTTTCTTATATTTGTCTAGTATTTATATATATTTATAACACGCGGATGTTTGCAACATAGATTGATAAAAAGTGGAAAACATTGAAATTTATATATATGGGAAATGTTGTATAAACGAATAGGTTATGCCAAAAAAAATTATAAATTTCTATACTTATTAATTTTCACTATAATTCTATTATTTTAGAAACACCGATATAAAGGACATTGTTATTTAGGTTTAAGATTATTTATTGGTAATATTACTATGGATAGATATTTAAACAAAACTATACTTTTTTAAACTAGACATAGTTTAGCTAAAACGCGTAACGAAATACTAAATTTTTTTAAATTTTATTTTATATTTCCCGACTATTAACTTTTGTATCTCAAAACTTTATAAACGTCATTTAGCATTTTCATAACTTTTTATCGGGTGTTTTCTGTTTGGCAAGAACATTTTGTTAATTTAATTGGGATTTCCGTAACGTGTCGATTTATTTAGTTTCCATTTTTTTTTCTTACGTGTCTTTTATAATACGTGTAAGTTTTTATTGTTTGACGACTTTAGCTGTTGGTTGGTTGTCTTGTGGTGTATGATGAGCACTAGATGAGTAGATATTTGTGTCTTTTGTCATTTGTGGTATGAGTGATTACGGTTCGTTTTTACTGTCGGGGAGGGGGCTGGGGGTGGGTGGGTTGCGTTACTTCCTCACTTTTCGCTGCCTACTGGGTGCCAATGCCGGGTGCTACGGGGCGCGGTGATCGGTCGTGGCCTGCGGTTTTCCCCTTTTGCTGCTGCCTTTGAGAGTAGGATTTAAACCGTTAAGTTAGGCTGCATCTTCTTGGTAGAGCCGTTCCATTCTCCGTTTGTGATGTGCTTATTATTTGCATTTCTGCTAGTTGCTCTGCAACATCAAGGTGAGTTCATAGCCCCACCCGTTTACTCGTTTTGAATAAATGTTTATATCTTTGGGGTGAGAAACATGCTTGTTTACAAACTCGTTTACTTCATTGAATTTCAAACTCATATACGTTGATTTCAAACTCATTTACATGATTGACTACAAATTTGTTTACATACTCGCTTTTACTATGGACACAAGTATTTTGATTTACTTTTCTTGTTTATGTGTGGCCTAAGTTTTGCTTGCAAACCAAATTATTAAAAGTGGGATGAGATGATATGCCACTTTCATTATTAAAAGTGGGATGAGATGATATGCCACTTTCATTATTAAATGTGGGATGAGGTGATATGCCAATTTTCATTAAATGCTGGGATGAGATGATATGCCACATTCATTAAATGTGGGATGAGATGATATGCCACATTCATTAAAAATGGGATGAGATGATATGCCACTTCCATTATAAATTGTGGGATGAGATGATATGTCACTTTCATTATTATGTTTTCTGTTTCAGGAGCTTAGTGCGTCAGTAGATACTTTTTTTGATATTGTATATGTTATAGTATTTACATACGTTTTATAACTTGCGGTCCACCCTGCTTTGGTTGAACATTTCCAATTACTAAGTACTTTTCATAACACTGTGAGTAAAGCAGTATTCGCCAACTTCCCCCCTTTTGATACTTATAAATGTTTTACCTAAACCTATGAATTCACCAACTTTATGTTGACCGTTTTTAGCATGTTTTTTTTCTCAGGTGATTAGCTTTGGACTTCTTGACGTGCTATTTGGAGTCTACGTGCAATATGATACCATTATCAAGATTTTATTCCTCATTCATACTCGTTGACTTTTCAAAACTTAATTATGCTTTCGCTACATTTTACTTACGCTTCCGCAAATATTTAATTTCTTTTGAATCTTGTAAAACTTATCTATTTTTAAATAATGCAACGAGTTATGATTTTCAAAACGTCCATTAGTGGTCGTTCCCTTTGCCTTGTGTTCAAAATATGATGACGTCACGCCCTCGGACACGTATTCCGTCCAGGCCCCGTTTGGGGGTGTGACAAGAGCATGGTATAGATGGTAGTTGGCAGGATTTCTGTTTGCAGTCCTGTTCTTTTGCATGTGTTTGAAGAGAGCGCTCTTTAGATCAAATTCTTCAAGAGCAACTTTATCAGTTGACCTGATGGTATACGTTGACTCTTGTTTCTTCTCACCTTGTTCCCTTTTGATTCTGATAATCTCTTTCGGACTCTTTTTAGATTCTTGATTCTTGATAGACTCTGGGCCAGGCAGCACAAAGTATTTCTCAATTAAATCTGCAGTGTGTCGTTCAAGAATCCTAAGGAGAGCATCATCAAGTTTTGTTCCTAGATACTTATCAACAACTGTAGGAACTTGGGATTTAATAGAAGCCAAAGCAGCAGCAGAGTGATCAGTCTTCTTTACTTCAGACATATCTTGCTCCAATTTTGCCACTCTTAGCTGAAGGGCGATGAATGGAGTGATCTCTGGGAGAGTTGTGGTGATAGATATGTAGCTTCGTGGTGATTGGCAGACGTGTGACATGTGAAGAGGCTTAGGAGATGCGAATCAATGGACGGGTAGCGATCACTGGAGGAGTTGACGTGTCGGTTTGATCACTCGGATCAGGTATGATGGAATCAGTCTTATCTACAACATTAGATTTCTCCTGATCATCTTCGTTGGTTTGTCATTAAGAAATGATCCCCTAAATTATCAGTGTGTGATTTCATGGACGACATAGAACCAAAATGACTTTCTGGTTAACTTCGATGACATGTGGTCGGTTATGAGTTTCAGGTTTTCATGTTTTTTAACTTTGGGTAGGCTGTAGCGAGGAATTCTTCATCCGTGTGCTAAGGGTTTGGTCACAGGCAAGAGATCTCAATGTAACTTTTCCTGTGTCTCAGTCGTCTGGGTCTTCTTTGCATGGGCTCAGTGTCTGGTCAGCCAGTTGCCTCATGTCGCTTTTTTGCCCAGGGTCTGATACAAGCTTGGTCTTCTGTAACGAACAGATATCCCTACTCAAAATGTCACTGTGGATGAATGCTTACTCAACCTTGTTCTTTGTACTGGAGCAGTGGCTTATGTTCACTTTCTGTTAGTTCTGAATCAGTTGTTATGAAGGATTCAATAGACCACTTCTCTGATGTATCATCTTCAGGTTGAGAAGAGGGTCCAGTTGTCGAATCATGAGGTGCTTGATCACGCCTAACAAGGATAAACTGATCCGTAGTACGTTTCTTCTTTGATAGATCGATCAGGGAATGAGCTACTTGTTCTTCGGTTACCGTAGTCCTTTACCCTTCGCCCAAATTCTTCAGGTAGTTTGGGAGTTGTTCAGATACTGGAAATCCTGATCGCTACTCCCTCCAACTGGTGCTGACTTGTGCAGGAAAGGAAGGATCTAAGCTAAGCTTAATTGCTGTTCTATTGTCAGCATCAATACCTTTTCAAATCTTTCCTTTTTCTTGATGCGTGTAATATTTGAATTTTGTTGTTAACACTGTTAGTGCCATAGGTTAGTTGGGTATTTCTTCGTTAGTCCTTATAGCCTTTCCCTGTTAGTCCTTTTAACTTAACAATAGTTAGCATTAGTTAGGTTAATTAATTAAATTAATTTAATTTAGGGTTTATTTTAATTAGCTTAATTACTTTTAATTGCTACAGTAACTTTTGGGCATTTTTACATTTTTAGTTTTGTTAACTTTTTCTTTATTTAATCTGATTTTTTTTAGAATTTTTAGACTTTTATTTTTTATCTTTTTCTATTTTCTTTGTTTTAATTAGTATTTAATATTTAAAAATTCATAAAAAAATACAAAAATTAACAAAAAAATATTTTTCTTTTTTAGAAAATTTTCTTTAATCAAATAGTTTGTAGGAAAATTATTAAAACTTGTGTAGGGTGATTTTTGCCCAAATTTCAGTTCCGGGCTCGTTTACGAGTTCGACTTTTTCGTTTCTTACCGTTTTGTTCGCTTTTTAACTCCGATTTTGAAATTTTTTACATTTTCTTTTAAGTTAGAATATTTTTGATTTATTTAAATTTTAAAATTAATTTTAGGACTTTATTTTTATAATTTTAGTTTTAGCTTGTAATTTAATTCCCGATAATTTGTAATTGCATGTTTAATTTAGTTTATTAGTGTTAATTATTTTAGTTAAGTATTTTTAGCCTAATTACGTTCCCCGTAGATTTCTTAGGATTTTCATTGCCATTATGTATGCCCCCGTAGTTTAGGATTTATCCGTATAACTATTTTTGTTCCCCGTAGTATATTTAAGGTTCCCATTTTCCACTACTTGTTTCCCATAGAATAAATTTAGTTTTCTTTAATTAATTTTAGTTTATCTAGTTAAAAATCAAAATCATTTGTTTCTCAATTCAAATCATCAATTCATTCGTATCGATTTACCATTCCAGCCTCGTTGGGGATTTACGACCCGGGAAAGCTCTATACTACTTCTCGGTATCATTGACTCTGCTTTTAGACTGTTCTTACTATATATTTTATATTTTATTATATTATATATTTTAAGGTATAGTTTGAGCGGACCAGTGTTACACAAGATGTCCACATATATCTGAAAGATGGGGTTCTTCTGTATCTTTTGAGCATCGAAAAGAAGATTGCTTTTCCCGATTTGTAACCATTGAGAGCGAGGTACAATCTGCTCATCTGTTCTTATTGGTGCTTGAGCGGGAACATTTTGCTCTGCCATCGTATTCTGCATAAGAGTAATTAACAAAGGAAACAAGCATGGCAGAGAAATGATGTTAGAGAGGAAGGTTGACATTGACATGACATGCCTCGAATAACAGCAACAGTTTTGGACACAGGTTGCAGAATTGTTCAACAGATACAATTACATGTTATCTAAGCCCGTATGGGTGATAGATAAGTAATTGGGTCATAGGAATGGGCCTTAAATGATTAACGGACTTAATGGGCTAAATTTATGAAAATCAGCCCAAATCGCCGCCAAGCAGTTTGTCAACCCGCCGTGAGGTGGATTGAGCAAACCGCCGCGAAGAATAGTACCAAACCGCCACGAATATTTTAATATATTAATCAAACCGCCGACGGAAGTAAAAATTTGAAAAGGGCGGGATGAATATTTTAATAATAAAGAAATATTCGACCAAACCGCTACGAGGCAGCGGGATTACTCTTGATTTACATGGGTAAAGTGCTTAAAGTCAAAAGATGAAGCTTCCTAATTTCATAATCAAGTTTCTCAAGATGATCCAAGTACGGCTTAAAGTGCCTGTCCGACGAATCAGAACAGATAATGGAACTGAATTTGTTAATCAAACTTTGCGTGAATATTATGAGAAGGTTGGCATCTCTCATGAAACATATGTCGCTCGCTCTCCACAGCAAAATGGTGTCATTGAAAGACGTAATCGTACGCTAATTGAAGCTGCCCGCACAATGTTGATTTATGCAAAAGCTTCGTTATTCTTATGGGCAGAAGCAGTTGCTACCGCATGTTACACCCAAAATCGTTCCATCATACGTCTTCGTCATGGTAAAACTCCATATGAGATTTTACATGACAAACTTCTCGACTTATCATTTTTCCATGTATTTTGTGCACTATGCTATTTGACGAATGATAGTAAGAACTTGGGTAAGTTACAACCGAGAGCTAATATTGGTATTTTCATTGGATATGCACCCACAAAGAAAGCATTTCGAATTTACAACCGACGTACCAGACGAATCATTGAAACAATTCATGTAGATTTTGATGAGCTGACAGCGATGGCTTTTGAACACAGCAGTTCAGGACCCGCACTTCATGAAATGACTCCTGCAACAATCAGTTCAGGACTCATGCCATACCCTCCTCCTTCAGCATCGTTTGTACCACCTTCAAGAACTAATTGGGATATTTTGTTTCAACCACTGTTTGATGAATTACTCAACCCTCCATCAAGTGTTGATCGCCAAGCCCCTGAAGTCATTGCTCCAATTGCTGAAGTAGTTGCTCCAGTACCCGCTGCATCAATCGGTTCACCTTCCTCAACAACTGTTAACCAAGATGCACCATCACCTAGTAACACACAAACAACATCAGAAACTCAATCTCTTATCATTCCTAATGATGTTAAAGAAGACAATCATGACTTAGATGCTGCACACATGAATAACGATCAGTTCTTTGGTATTCCTATTCCAGAAAACGCTTCTGAAGCATCTTCTTCTTCGGATGTTATTCCTACTGTTGTGCACACTGCTGCTCCTAACTCAGAACACGTTAACAAATGGACCAAGGATCATCCTTTATACAACATCATCGGTGAACTCGAAAGACCTGTTTCCACAAGACTCCAACTCCAAGAACAAGCCTTATTTTGTTACTACGATGCTTTTCTCTCATCAGTTAAACCTAAGACTTATAAAGACGCATTAAATCAAGCATGTTGGATTGAAGCAATGCAAGAGGAGCTACATGAATTTGAACATCTTGAAGTCTGGGAACTCGTTCCACGTCCAGATAAAGTAATGGTCATTACTTTAAAATGGATTTATAAGGTAAAACTTGATGAAATGGGAGGAATTCTAAAAAACAAGGCTTGCTTGGTTGCTCGTG
>BQNB010018546.1:0-68139 GCA_026074375.1 Tanacetum coccineum
CCAGCAAGAACAGGAAAGAATAAGCAGCTTATAATGGGCTTATGGCTTAATCCACATAAGCCCTTAATCAATAACAAAAACCTAATCTAACCTATAAGCTGACCCTCAGCCTACTACACCTCTTGATACCATAGCAGCCATCCAATTCCAAGATGGTATCAAGCCTTGATCATAACAATCACAAACACAAATACTTTAACAGAATTTAAATGAGGAAACGAATTAATATGAAATAACACTTTTATTAAAACTGAAATAAGTTTCTTACAATACGAAATAAAATAACATGAAATTGAAATTACATTAAAAAACTACTATAATAAACTGAAAAATTAACCACCAAAAAAATTACACTCATATGCTGGAATGATGGGGGTATTTATACCCCAAGCTCGAGCTCATCATCTTCTAGGTCCTTCTATTCTCTTTAATCTTGGCCCTCCATCTCTTCTTGATCTTGAAAGTAAGCCGTTGGATTAAAGATGTGTATAACCCGGATCATTGACGTGGCATATTTGTGTTAGTTATGTGAGTGTAAACACTCACATACGTCACATCACCCAATCGTTTCATTAGATTATGCCAGGGTGGATTGGGTTGGGGTTAATTGAAAGTGACAGATGGGTAAGGTTTGTGTGAGGGTTATTAACCTTATGGTTAACTTAGTGTGGGGTTGAGGGGTACGAACAAAAAAAAAAAAACAAAAAAAAAAACACAACAATAATAAACCCAAACAACAATAAAAAATAGGGTTCATGGTGTTCTTGGTGTGTTCATGTGTGTGTGAGTGAGTTTAATCTAATTCCGGGTAGGGTAGGGTTAAGGGTCGGGTTAGGTCGGGTTTAATTGGGTTGGGGCTTTGCTTCTCATTGGTTGATTGGGGGACCATGGGTTTATTTGACCCGGATCTTTGACCCGCGACTTTTATAACTATAGGGTATTTTCAAATTCGGCCCTTGTGTTTGGCAAGTCCACTTTCAGGTTATAAGCAAGATTGGTTTAATTGCATATTCAGCCCTTGGATTTGGTAAAGCTCTTTTCTAGTTATAAACAACTTTCATAAATTGCAAAATCAGCCCCTGAATTTATAAAACAATGGAGTTGGGCTTTGGTTGACTGTGGTTTAGCTGCAGTTGACTGTAGAAGGCTGAGGCATGATCTCTCTGGCTTCGGCTTTGATTTCTTTAGCTTCTTGATCACTCATCCGTTCTCGTGTCCGTTTTTGCCCGTTTTTTGACTGTTTTCTTGCGATATTTGACATATCCATACCTGCACACATAAAACTCAGATACAAGCACATTTTTGCCATTTTTGATCCGTTTTGGGTTGAATTGGGCCTTTTTAAGCATAAATTGATATGTATAGTTTAACAACTATCAAAATTCCCCAAACTAAAACATTGTGTGTCCTCACGCAATATTACATGCCTTATAACCAAATACCTCGAAAATTCCCCAAACTAAACCTTTGAAAAGTAGCAAAGAGTTTTGTTTGAGAGAGATAAGAGATCACAAGTTATAAAACACCCGACTTCCCATTTTCTAAGATTTTTCTCTTTTTATGATTTTTCTTGATTATTAACTACCTAACTACAATTTATTTGTGTTGACATAATGCAATGTTTTCATTACCACATTGGTAACTTTTAGGATCATAGAACAAAAAGCACAATTAAGCGTCTAAAAGATAACTTCATCATCCCCGATTTTTCACTTTTCCCATGCTAAGCTTAAAAACAAGATCATCGTTAATTACAAGTCATGACACTAACACTACTCATAAATACTAATTGTGTTCTTACTTTTCCTCCCGCAAATCCTACTTTTGTATCTCAGGATTTTACTTAAGTCATATACCCGAAGGCTCTTTAAGACTTTTGTTTCGATACTTATTAATTCAGAAAATAAAGTGTAATGGTTAAGAACGCAATAATTAGCTCCTAGCCCTTCTCAAAAGATCAAATGCAATCGAGATTAAAGTCCACATCGAGGCGACCAAAATTTGGCTTTTTATTAGGCTACTTAAGCAAGGCACCATTCATGTCATATACCCTAAGGCTCTTTAAGACAAGAATGAACCAATCTCATTTGCACCATATACCCTTAGGCTCTTTAAGGCACAAAACAAGACAAAAATTAAGCAACATTATTAAACCTCAGTCCTTTAGTAGGCTACAACATCGGCCACGCCTCCGACAAGATGTAGCAAACATATTTCGACTTCGGATTATATAAGTAAAACCGGTGCCTTTTATCTCGAAGCCACATCGATAGCGAGTCGACAAGAGGTTATTCTACTTATTATGACACCGGACCCTACCTTATATGAAAACTCCAACATCGGCCACGCCTCCGACACGATGAAGTAATCTGGCAGAGATACTTATTTATTATTATTTTTGCATTTTTAAGCCAAATTAAGTATTCCTGATGTGTACTCATCCTAATCACAAAGGAACTAAAGAAAACTTCTATTAACTAATTATTAACCAAAAAACCATACAACTTTATTTATTAAACATTCATATAAAAGTGAAACAAGCTAATGGGAGAAAAAGCCACAATTAATATATATGAGCTTGAAAGAAAACCAACTATTCTACGTTTAGCATCATGACTTATAAATAACACTATCATTTCTTGTTCTTCACAAAAGAAATTTGCAAATGCTTAGCCTATATAAAATCCAACTTGGCATATTTAAAATCTACTTGAGATTAGCACAAGCTTTCATTTACTAATGATTCAAGTTTAAAGTCTACGTGAGACTAGCACAAACTATCATCATTAATTGTTAAGGAAGAAAGCTAGAACTCAACACGTACAATCGGGTCAAAAATTACTCTTTATTCTTACCAGCGGAAAACCTACATTTTTGTCTTAACATTTTTTTTTGGGTTAAACTAAATAACAAGACTGAAAAATTCAAAATTTTTGCTATTTTTGTGGGAACAACGGGTACGTGAGAACAAAACAATAAGCAAGCAACATCAAATCGATAGATTCCCTTCCCCAAACTAAAACGAAACATTGTCCTCAATGTTTAAAGTCGGGACTCTACGAAAATCTAAGCCGTTTATGAAGTATGCAAAGATAAACGTTAATCGATTATGATGAAAGGATATCAAGCTACATACATCGAGAAATCGGAAAGAGAACAAGCCTTTCTCAACACAACACATTAGATAAGAAAATAGAAAGAAAATAGAAAGGATAAGAGAATTTGTTGGGAGAATCCTGCAAAAATCACAACAAACAAACAACAAACATCGAGAAATCGGAAAGATAACAAGCCTCTATCAAAAACACAACACATTTGATAAGTAAATAGAAATGATAAGCATGGGGTGAACTCCCACGAAGCGGCTTTGTTTTTGATCACCGAGTCGCAGCTCGACTCTAGATCCTTTGAATTCACGTTGTCCTTAGGGAAAGGTCTGTGAGGTCCTGGATTAACCAAGGTGGGTGTTATCCCCTCCATAGTAAAGCTTAAAGACAGGGTTTGGCAGTTGACTTTGAGTTTAGAAACCATATGCTGAGGACACTGGCAGTGCCATAAGGGATAAACTTCGGTGATTGTGAATAGGTTCCAGACCAACGGGACTTGAAGCTTTCCGGAGGAAAATCATTTTTTAATCGGGGTTTGAAAAAGAGGAGATTGATCACCAATATTTGAAGATTCGATTCTTTATCTTGGAATCGTGTAGCTTCTTTGTCTTTTCCTTGTAGATTAATGAGTTCTCGTAAGTTTGATCACGTGCTCGCGTAAGTTTCATTGAGCTGAAGCTTTCGATGATCGCCCGCGGGTCTTTAATCGAAGTGGCATGCTTGGACGAAGCCCAATATGCTTTGTGTTCTAGGCTCAACTGGTAAGTGACACGCTTTCATAGACTAAATTGTTGGAGTACATCCTAGCGGAGTTTGTGGTAAGCGCATCTGAAGCCTCATAATGCAATCATCTAACTTATTGACCATGAGGCCAAACGGTTTTCTATCCCTTTCCCCCCCGACGGTCCTCTCTAAAATTCTTTGAGGACCTGATTCAGTGACTTCAACTTGAGCCACTCGTTTGAGGATGTAGGAGTCGAATGACGTGGGTGACACCTTATTATAGCTATATCTTTATCAAATTTGTCGTTACAAAAATGGGTCCCACGATGCTTATGATTGCTCTCACGGAGCACCGAATATGGGGGAGAAAAGGGGATTTTAAGATTAACATTTCTACCCTAGCATCGTTGGTAGGGAGCGCTTTCGCTTCAACCCACTTGGAAAGATAGTCGACGGCTACTAGAATATATTTGTTACCCCTAGATGACGGAAAAGGTCCCATAAAATCGATACCCCATAAATCGAAAATCTCACAAACTTGGATTGCATTTTGAGGCATCTCATCACGTTGAGAGATTTTGCCTTGTTTTTGACAAGTTCCACAAGTTTTGACAAATTCGTAGGCATCCTTATAAATGGTGGGCCAATAGAAACCGGCATCAAAAATCTTCTTGGCGGTAAAGTTGGCTCCATAGTGTCCCCCGGTGGGTCCACTGTGACAAGCTTCTAGAATTTCGAAAGCTTCTTTGCCATCTACACACCTTCGGATTATTTGATCCGCACAAGTCTTGAAAAGAAAAGGGTCATCCCAAAAATAATGTTTTACATCTTTAAAGAACTTGTTTTTCTCTTGAGTTGACATTCCTTTTTTTATGAATTTCCCCGCGTGGTAGTTAGCAAAGTCGGCGAACCACGGGGTACTTTGGTCTTTGGAAGTTAACACACTTAAAGTCTCTAAAGGAAAAGTCTCGGTAATTTAATCTCCTTAGGATCAAAAACATTCTCATACGGGTTTTCAAGACGAGAGAGGTGATCGGCTGCGTAGTTTTCAGCACCTTTGGTATCAATCACTTTGAAATCGAATTCTTGAAGAAGTAAAACCCATCTAACCAATCTTGCTTTGGCGTCTTTCTTGTTGAAGAGGTATTTTAAAGTGGAGTGGTCCGTGTAAACAACACTCTTATTCATGATAAGATATGATCAAATTTTTTCGAAAGCGTATACTACTGCAAGCATCTCTTTTTCTGTTGTTGTGTAATTTGTTTCTGCTTCGGTCATCGTCTTACTCGCGTAATGAATTGGTCTAAAATGCTTCTTAATCCTTTGCCCTAGAACCGCACCTATCGCATAATCACTTGTATCGCACATGAGTTCAAAAGGTTGGTCCCAATTTGGAGCAATGAGAATTGGAGCTTCGGTTAATTTCCTTTTCAATGTTTGAAAGGCAAGAATTCAATCTTCCGAGAAAATGAAAGGAGTGTTCTTCTCTAAGAGATGGGTAATGGGTCGAGATATTTTGGAAAAGTCTTGATAAATCTTTGATAGAATCCAGCATGCCCGGAGAATACTTTGATTCCTTTAACGGTGTTGGGTTGGAAGCTTTTAAATTACATCAACTTTGGCCTTATCGACTTCATTTCCTTTTCTAGAGATCTTTTGTACTAAACAATGCATTCTTGAACCATGAAATGGGCTTCATTTTCCCAATTTAGTGCTAATTTGGTGTCTTCACACCTTTTGAGCATTTTGTCTAAATTGGGAAGACACGAGGAAAAATAATCTCCGAAAACTAAAAAATCGTCCATAAAGACTTCCATTGTTTTTTCTATCATGTCGTGAAAAATGGCCATCATACAACGTTGAAAAGTTCCGGGTGCATTGCACAAACCGAATGGCATACGACGGTACGCGAAAGTTCCGTATGGGCACGTGAAAGTAGTTTTCTCTTGATCTTTAGGATCAATTGGGATTTGAAAATACCCTGAAAAACCATCTAAAAAACAATAAAATTCATTGCCGGCTAATCGCTCTAACATTTGGTCCATGAATGGTAACGGAAAATGGTCTTTACAAGTTGCTTCGTTTAACTTCGATAGTCCGAATGCAAAATCTCTATCCCGTGACTAATTTGTAGGCACCAATTCATTTCTTCATTCTTACAACGGTTCATACCACCTTTTTTAGGAACATCAATGGACGGACTAACCCTTGACTATTCAAGATTGGTTAAATCAACCGAAAGTCAAGAAGTTTTTCTACTTCTTTCTTGATGACGTCGTGGATTTTAGGATTAACCCTCCTTTGATGTTGGACTGAAGGTTCATAATCATCTTCTAAAAGGATTTTATGAGAGCAAAACTCTGGATCTATGCCTCGGATATCAAAAAGTTTCCAAGCAATTGCTTGTTTTTGGTTTTTTAGAACGTTAATGAGTGAGGTCTTTTCATCTTGGCTCAAATCTTTTGAAATTATGACTGGAAGCTTGTTATTTTCCTCTAAAAATGCATACTCGAGATGCGGAGGTAACTCTTTAAGTTCGACTTCGGGAAGTTCAACTTTTGGTTCATAAGAAGTAGCATATTCGAGTGAAGACTTCTGTGGTTCAACAACTTTAAGATCTTTTTGAATTCCGGGTGAGTAATCTCCTTGGTTTGGTGAAGGTAATGGATCATTGTTGAGAAGTGCCTCGAGAATGAGAATGTCACCCTCGGGATCGTAGTATGTAGCATTGAAAACTGGTGAAACTGGTGAAACTGGTTCATCATCGATAGCTATGAAAGCATCTGCTTCCTCAAAGAGTAGAAAATCGCTTTCATCAAAAGGAGTAAGTGTTGGAGATGAAGTAGAAACAATCGGATCGAAGTGCGGAGAAGGATTGTTGTAAGCAACGGAATCGGAAAATCCAAGTACTTCTTGTGAGTACTCTTCACAAGTGACATCGATTAGATCAACCTTCTTCAATGATTCGAGATTGTTGTATGAAATGGAAGGTGCATCTCCACATTTAAGGGTTAACGATTGATCATCATTTCTAAGAGTAATCTCTCCTTCGTAAACATCGATTAAAGCATGAGCTGTCCTAAGAAAGGGTCGCCCGAGTATCAACGGTACTCGAGGATCGGCTATAAAATCAAGAACAACAAAGTCGGCGGGAAAGTAAAACTTCCCTACTTTGACAAAAACATTTTCTGCTACACCGGTTGGTTTGGAAATTGTACGGTCGGCTAATTCTAATACCATTTTTGTTTCGGTTAGGCCTGAGAGTTGAAGCTTTTTCCAAATGGATAAAGGCATGAGATTGATACTAGCACCTAAATCGGCAAGGGCTAAGTAACTATCGAACTCTGAAAAATCACAAGGAATGAGAAATCGACCGGGGTCACCTAGCTTTTCTGGAAGCTTTTTAAGGACAACCGCACTACAATTTTCATTCAACGGTGTTTTGGTTAACTCAATTAACTTGTCTTTGTTATTAAGCATCTTTTTGAACATCGGAGCAAACTTTGGCATATGAATGAGAGCATCCGCGAAACTTAGCTCAAAGTGAAGATTACGGAAGATTTCCATAAACTTTGAAGCTAGGATATCATCCTTTTCACGAATCTTTTCTTTTGTTTATTGAGTCTTGATGGGTAAGGTAAATTAGGTTTGGCTTTGTTGGCAACGAAAGAAGGTTCTTCGATTGGTTCTTTGTCTTTGGTTTGTTCATGGACCAATGGAGGAGGTTGGATGTCTTCGGTGCTCGGTAGCTCCGTATCCTTTGTCACCTCACTTTCCTTTTCCACCACCGGCGGTGGAATCGGAGGTCCATCGTATGAAACACACCCTCGAGTGTAATTGCCTTGGCTTCGTTTCTTGGGTTTGGAATGGTATTGCTTGGTAAAGAGCTTGAACTTGAAGGTTGGTTGGTGTGATAGCTTTGCATGAAACTGAGCATCATTTTCTGAAAATCATCTTGTTTCTTTTGAGAATCACTGTAAACTCTTTGAATCCATTTTGGGTTTCTTTGAAAATTATCCAACTTCATTTGCAAGTTATTCATGTTTGCATCATTTGCTTTAGCATAACTTTCAAAATCCGTTTTAGACACTCCTTGAGTTTGTGAAACGGGAGGTAAAGCTTGATTAATCAAGGGTTGATTTGTTGGAGGTTGATATGGTGGGGCTTGGTAAACGGCTCCTTGATTGTTAGGACGGTTTTGGTTAAAATTTCCCTAGGTTTTGGTTGAATTTAGAATTGGTTCCTATTGGTACGGTTTTGAATTGTTTTGGACATTTGGTGTTGAAAACCCGGTGGTTCTCATTTGGACTTGCCATATTGGGTGGTTGGTTTTTTGGAGAAAATTTACAACGGCTGTGGTTTGTTGAAATGTTGTATATTGTCTTGAAAAAGGGAAAATCGTTTCACCTCGCGTTAACGGACATGGGTAAAATTATTATGTCGATCCACAAGTAACACTACTTCCTCTACCGCTTTGAAGGGTGCTTGGGAGTAAACAACTAAAAAAGCTTTCATTTCATAAAATCTGTTATCCTTGATGTCATCTTAATCCTCGAGGATGCGGCTATTTGTTGCATATCGAAAGAATTATTAGAAGGTGAAGAATTAGAAAGAGGAGCATCCGTACTCACTCTTGAATCATTAGCACGACTTCTGGAGTAACGAACTTTTGACTTGTTTCAATAATCGCTAAACCTTCTTGAGGCATCTTGTCTAAGAAATTGCCACCGCTGCAGAATATAAAGGCATCTTGATCGTTTGAATTCAAAGAATTGTAAAAAGTATCGAGTTGGTGGAGTTCCGAGAAGCCATGGTGAGGACATTGACGAAGGAGTCCTTTAAAACGTTCCCATGCTTCATTAAAGGCTTCGTTTGGTTTTTGATAAAAAGTAATGATCTCATTCCGATAGTAAGTGGTTTTTGAAGGTGGGAAGTATTGATTTATGAATTTTGAAACAAGGTCGTCCCATGTGAGAATTGATCTAGGAGGTTCCTTGTCTAACCAATCTATTTTATCGGGCTGCACCGTTCTAGTGAAAAAGGAAAAGCAAATAGCTTTACCGAAGTGTTCGGAACTTCTGGATGTCTAAACGTTGAAGTGACCTTGTTAAAAAATCGAAGGTGATTGTGAGGGTCTTGTCTACCCGTAAACTTATTACTTTGCACAAGATTGATTAACGGTTGCTTAAGCTCGAAATTGTTAGCATTGATCGGTGGGACAACTATAGCATCTTCATACCCCTCGATGGGTGCTTGTAACATTTGGGCCATTGTTCGATTGTCGGCCATTGGAACAACGTTTTGTTCAACAATTGGTTCTACCGGAAGATGTTGTCGACGTCTTCGAGATTGCGAACGAGTGCGCATAAAAAGAAAAACTAACAATTAAAAAGCAAAACTTTACACTAATTTTTATTTTTATTTTTTTATTATTATTATTTTTTTTTTTTTAACAATGAATTTTAACGGTTACACGAAAGAGACTTAAACCAAATAATCAACTACTTCACGGTAGCTCTTGAAAATTTCTTTTCAAGGTGAGCCGTACTTGGTTAAGAGGACAAAAATGGCAGTGTTAAATTCTTTGATTCGATTTGGGAACCAATAAGTTCACCGGAAATTGAAATGATAATACCTCCGTTGAGAATATTATATTTTGGTATTTTTACCAATTGGTGATTTTTATTTCTTTAATTAAAAAGGAAGATTTTTTTATATTTTTGATATATTTTTTTTATCTTTTACTTATACTAAAAAGAAAAGGAAAATATTTTTTACTTTTTATATTTTTTAATTTTTTTTTTACTTTTGAATTTTAAAACAAGAATGAAACTTTCGAGGACGAAAGGATCTTCAAACCAAATCAACAAACACAAAACGAAAGAATCGTAAACACTAATCCCCGGCAGCGGCGCCAAAAACTTGGTGTGTAAGTTTTATACACGTAAAATATATATAAAATATAACCTTAAGAGAAATTAAGAAAATTACCAAGTTACCCTTGATAAAATTCACTCTCAAAAATATATATTATATAATATAAAATACGTATATTAAACCGGGTAAGTTTGATCACCCGGGTCGTTATCCCCAATGACTAGTGAAATTGAAACCACGTTTAGGTTCGGATCCTGATTTGAATGTAGCAAAGATATTTTTTTTATGATCTAAATCTACTAAAAAGGGACAACAATTAAAATTTTAATCAAAAACGCAAAACGGGATACTAAAACTAAGGCCAAAAACCTAAATTCTACAAAATTTAACCTAATTTTTTTTAAATGTATTCTAATTGACTAAAAACGAAGTTTAAAAAAAACTAGATTGAAAACGGAGTATTAAAATAGAAGGTTATTATTGAAAAACCCGAGAAACACGTAACGAATCCCGTTCTTTAAAAACTAAATTTTTGTAAAAATGACCCTACGAATGTAAAACTAATTTTCCTAGAAACTTTATACTAAAATAAAATTTTGTAAAAAAGATTTATATTTTTTTGATTATTTTTGTATTTTTTATGACTTTTTAAAGTTTAAAACTAAATTAAATGACTAAAAATACTAAACTACGAAATTAAAATTCTAGAAAATTACTAAAAGTCGGTAATACTTTAAAGGTCCTAAGAAAATTATAAGCTCACAATAAGCTCGAAAGAATAAGCCGGGAAAATTGGTATAAGCACTCGAAGTGCTTATAGATAATTGGGATGAAAGAAGGGTTATATATTTAATTGTGCAAGGTATTATCGAAAAAGTCCCAAGGGCAGCTGGTAAGTGTGGTGTTATAAGGGGTTGAGGTTGGGTTGAGGTCGGGGGTTCGAGTCTAGGTTCACCCCCACTTCCCCGACTTCCCCTTTTTGCTTTTTGGCAAAATTTTTAAAAGCAAAGTTGTTAATAAGCTATAAATAAGCAACTTTAATAAAGGCAACCATATTTTAAATGCATTAATAAGCTGGGAAAATAAGATGAGAAAAAGACAGCAACATTAGACTATTTTTTTTTTTTGCTTTTTTTTAAAGAAAACTAATTAGCTTTAAAATACGAATAAAGGCTAATAGCTAACCCTAAATAGCTAAAGTTTACTTTAAACTACCCTAATAAGCACTACTTAATCAAGGATAAGCTGAAGAAACCAGTAATAAGCTAAACTAGACTTAAACTACTATTTTTGGCTTTTCTTCAAATTTTTGAAAGCAAATAAGCTATATTAAGCTTAAACCTAACTTTTTAAACTGAAACTTACTTATTTTAATCTAATAAGCTAACCTAAACTAAAATTAAGCAAAAATAATAAGCTATAAGCTCAAAATATGAAATAAGCACTTGTGTTGAAACTGAGACCCAAACAGTCCCTTAGGGGACTTTTGAGCTTAAATTAAGCTCAAAGATGGAAATCCTTATGACATAGCTTAATTACCCTTAAAACTACTTAAACAATAAGCTTCCTAAAAAACTACTTTGAAAACCCTTTTTGAGAATTGAAGAGCCTTATGAAAAAGCTAATTGAAAATTGCTTATTAACTCAGTACCTACTGAGTTATGAAAAGGATCTTTGAGATTTTTGGGCTTAAATTGCAATAAGCAAATGGATCCTTATGCTATTCTAGCTTATACCACTAAAAAGCTTATCCTAATGTCTACTTAAAACAACTTTTAAAAAGCATTTTGAAATTCATTTGATTAGAGAAAAAAGCTAGTGGGAAAAGACTATCTATTCTATTTTTTAGTTTTTTGAAATGTTTTTGGAAAAGGGCAATTAACCTACTTAGACAGTAAAACAGATAAAACAAATAAGCTAACTACTTTTTAAAAAAAATTAAGCTAAAACAGATGTAATATAGCCTAAATTCTAATTGTGCCTATAATTTATAAGAAGCTAATTCATTTTTTTTGCTATCTCAAACTTAAGCTTAAAATACCAACAGTATTAACTCTTGTTAATACTGCTGGTGCAATTGACCAAGAGGAAAAAAAACACAAGTGCAGGTATCCTAAACTGATTTCCTGCACTTAGATACTCAAGTTGAGTGTGTTTACACACAAACCACACAATTGCCAAACTTATGGAAGCTTGGCTTACAATTTCCAATCAAAACTTAAAGTGACAGCTCTCCTGGTGCAAAATCACTAAAGATGAGCCCTAACTTATTCATTTTTGAAAACTAAACTCTCAAATCTCTTTCCTTATTGATTAAAACTGGAATTAAAACTGACTCAAGCAAAATTCACAACTTACTTTGACTTTAAGAAGTCAAACAAGTTCTAACCAAACACCCCTTTAACTTTTGACTGGTTTTGAAAAAGCTTATAGAAATTAAATCTAATGATTAAAACTCAACTACCAGATAACTAGAAGCTTATAACAGCCTTACATTTTATGATCTTAACAACTGAATTAAGCTAAAAATTAAGATTAAGAGTAAGTATATATTTTTGGTTTTTCTTGATTTTTTAAAAACAAACTATGAAAAACTAAGTCTACTATGATTAAAGCTAAAAACAGTTTAGATTAATGAATAATAAGAACAAGTAAAGCGAATTAAAACACTTAATTAAGTAGTAGATTAAGTAATTAAGCATATAAGCATATAGATTTTTAAGCATATTTTGAAACAAAATCTAAATATGAATTTATGACAAGAGTAATGAAACTAAACATAAACTTTAGCTAAAGAGAAGTTACAACAATTAAGATGCTACTAGCTCTAGCATTATTTCATCGTGATTAGTGTATAAGTCCATGAGATCCATTCCAGGATTGGATCTCCTTCCATAGCTTAGATCTAAAACAATTCTAGTACCTTAACTGTTTTAAGGGTTTAGGTACGATTAGGAAAGATTTGAGTCAATTATTACTTAGAGACTAATAAGAGCTTATTTAGATAGCTTATGAACTTTCGCTTATCTTTAGAGAAAAAGAGTACGAGCTTATAAGAGTAAACGAAAGAGCTTTAACAAATTATCTTATATTAAAATTTGATTCTTAACATAAAACTTTCTTACATTACTAGAAAAGAGATTACATAAGATAGAGAATGAAATTAAACTAAAACTTAAAAAGCTACTAAAATTTCTAACTCCTAGCGTGTGTGAGGTATGAGAGCCTATTTATAGATGGCTGATGAAGCTTCTAGGTGTGCCTTCTTGCCTACGCTCCTTCTAATCATCACCATCCATTTCTTCAATCATTGGATCTCTTATCTCATCCGTTAGATCAAGCCTTGGGATTCACACGGATTGCCAAGTTGGCAATCCTTGATGTGACCCTTGTGCTTCTTGTGTGAGTAATCCAAGAGTAAAAATCAATATCCCTTGTGCTATCCTTCATCTGACGTGGCTTTGATGCTTAAGTGAGCTACTAAGGATGCTTGATTAGACTGTTTTGACCTTGCTTTTGCGTTGTTTACCACTTGAATTGACCATTCGCACCTTCAATCTCTATTTGCCCTTTGTTTTCACCTTGGTTAAATGTGGAGACGATAATGAATAGTAAAAAGATTTTGGCGCGTTTCTTTTCTTTTATAACTGTTAATTCAGTTTGAAGTTTGGGATGTTGGCAATTTGAGTCCCTCTCTTTCTTTTTACTCTTTTTAGTTATAAAGAGAGTTTTAGACTTTACAAAACTGGCCCCTGAAGTTGGTATAAAAAGAGAAGTGGGCTTTGTTGACTTTTGTTGACCATGATTTGATTGAGGCTTGACTTTTCTGGCTTCGGCTTTGTACTCTTCTGATTCTCGTGTCCGTGCTTGCTCATTTTTGACTGCTTTCTTGTGATTTTTGACTTATCCGTACCTGCATACACAAAACACAAATACAAGCATATTTTTGCCATTTTTGGTCTGTTTTGGGTTTAATTGGGTTATTTTAGGTAAAAACGGATATGTGTATTTTCCACTTATCACACAACTTGATACATGTTTAATTAAAATATATATAAAACGGATATGTGGTTGCAAGTTTTTGGTGTGTAAGTTTTATACACGTAAAATATATATAAAATATAACCTTAAGAGAAATTAAGAAAATTACCAAGTTACCCTTGATAAAATTCACTCTCAAAACATTATATTATTAATATATAATAAGTATATAAACCGGGTTAGTTTGATCACCCGGGACGTTATCACCCAATTGGACTAGTAAAAGTGTAACTCACGTTTAGGTTCGGATCCTGACTTGAATGTAGCAAAGATATTTTTTTATGATCTAAATCTACTAAAAAGGGACAACAATTAAAATTTTAATCAAAAACGCAAAACGGGATACTAAAACTAAGGCCAAAAACCTAAATTCTACAAAATTTAACCTAATTTTTTTTAAATGTATTCTAATTGACTAAAAACGAAGTTTAAAAAAAACTAGATTGAAAACGGAGTTAAAACGAAGGTTAAAATTGAAAACCGAGAACACGAACGAAACCCGTTCTTTAAAAACTAAATTTTTGTAAAAATGACCCTACGAATGTAAAACTAATTTTCCTAGAAACTTTATACTAAAATAAAATTTTGTAAAAAAGATTTATATTTTTTTGATTATTTTTGTATTTTTTATGACTTTTTAAAGTTTAAAACTAAATTAAATGACTAAAAATACTAAACTACGAAATTAAAATTCTAGAAAATTACTAAAAGTCGGTAATACTATAAAGGTCCTAAGAAAATTATAAGCTCACAATAAGCTCGAAAGAATAAGCCGGGAAAATTGGTATAAGCACTCGAAGTGCTTATAGATAATTGGGATGAAAGAAGGGTTATATATTTAATTGTGCAAGGTATTATCGAAAAAGTCCCAAGGGCAGCTGGTAAGTGTGGTGTTATAAGGGGTTGAGGTTGGGTTGAGGTCGGGGGTTCGAGTCTAGGTTCACCCCCACTTCCCCGACTTCCCCTTTTTGCTTTTTGGCAAAATTTTTAAAAGCAAAGTTGTTAATAAGCTATAAATAAGCAACTTTAATAAAGGCAACCATATTTTATAAGCACTTAATAAGCTGGAAATAAGCTGAGAAAAAGACAGCAACACTTAGACTAATTTTTTTTGCTTTTTTTTAAAAACTAATTAAGCTTAAAACTACGAATAAGCTAAAAGCTAACCTAAATAAGCTAAAGTTTACTTTAAACTACCCTAATAAGCACTACTTAATCAAGGATAAGCTGAAGAAACCAGTAAGAAGCTAAACTAGACTTAAACTACTATTTTTGGCTTTTCTTCAAATTTTTGAAAGCAAATAAGCTATATTAAGCTTAAACCTAACTTTTTAAACTGAAACTTACTTATTTTAATCTAATAAGCTAATCTAAACTAAAATTAAGCAAAAACAATAAGCTGTAAGCTCAAAATATGAAATAAGCACTTGTGTTGAAACTGAGACCCAAACAGTCCCTTAGGGGACTTTTGAGCTTAAATTAAGCTCAAAGATGGAACCTTATGACAATAAGCTTAATTCCCCCTTAAACTATAACCAATAAGCTTACTAAAACTACTTTTGAAACCCATTTTGAAAATGAAGAGCTTAATGAAAAATCTGGTGGAAAAGACTATCTATTCTATTTTTTGGTTTTTTGAAAATGTTTATGAAAAGACAATAACCTACTTAGACAGCTTAAAACAGATAAACAAATAAGCTAACTATTTTAAAATAAGCTAAAACAGATGTAATATAGCCTAAATTCTACTTGTGCACTAATTTATAGAAGCTAATTCCTATTTTTGCTAGCTTAAACTTAAGCTTAAAATACCAACAGTATTAACTCTTGTTAATACTGCTGGTGCAATTGACTAGGAGGAAAAACACAAGTGCAGGTATCCTAAATTGATTGCCTGCACTTAGACACTCAAATTGAGTGTGTTCACACACAAAACACACAATTGCCAAGCTTATGGAAGCTTGGCTTACAATTTCCAATCAAAACTTAAAATGACAACTTCTGGTGCAAAAATCACTATCCAATATGCCCTAAAACCTTATCATTTTTGAAAACTAAACTCTCAAATCTCTTTCTCTATTGATTAAAATGAAATTAACTGACTAAGCAAAATTCACAACTTACTTTGACTTTAAGAAGTTCAAACAAAGTTCTACCCAACACCCCGTTAACTTTTGATGGTTTTGGAAAATACGCTTATAGAAAAATAAATCTAATGATTAAAACTTAATACAGATAACTTAGGACGCCTTATAACAGCCTTACATTTATCACTGATTAACAACTGAATTAAGCTAAAACTTAAGATCTAAGAGTATGCTACTATATTTTTGGTTTTTCTTAGATTTTTTAAGACAAACTATGAAAAACTAAGATCTACTATGATTAAGCTAAAAACAGATTAAGATTAATGAATAATAAGCACAAGTAAAGAGAATTAAACACTTAATAAGCTAGTAGATTAAGTAAGATAAGCATATAAGCATATAGATTGAAAGCAATTTTGAACAAATCTAAACTATGAATTTAAGAACAAGAGTAATGAAAACTAACCCTCAGCTTCAGCTAAACAGAAGCTTACACAATTAAGCTGCTACTAGCTCTAGCTTATTCATGTGAATAAGCTAGTATAAGTCCATGAGATCCCTTCCTTGATTGGATCTCCTTCCATAGCTTAAAATCTAAACAATTCAAGGTACTTAACTGTTTTAAAGGTTTAGGTACGATTAAGGAAAGATTTGAGCTCAATTATTAGCTTAGAGACTAATAAGAGCTTATTTAGTAGCTTATGAACTTTAGCTTATCATTAGAGAAAAAGGTAAGAGCTTATAAGAGTAAACAAAAGAGCTTTTAACAAATTATCTAATATTAAAATTGATTCATTAACATAAAAACTTTCATTACATTACTAGAAAAGAGATTACATAAGATAGAGAATGAAATTAAACTAAAACTTAAAAAGCTACTAAAATTTCTAACTCCCCCCGTGTGTGAGGTATGAGAGCCTATTTATAGATGGCTGATGAAGCTTCTAGGTGTGCCTTCTTGCCCACGCTCCTTCTAATCATCACCATCCATTTCTTCAATCATTGGATCTCTTATCTCATCCGTTAGATCAAGCCTTGGGATTCACACGGATTGCCAAGCTGGCAATCCTTGATGTGACCCTTGTGCTTCTTGTGTGAGTGATCCAAGAGTAAAAATCAATATCCCTTGTGCTATCCTTCATCTGACGTGGCTTTGATGCTTAAGTGAGCTACTAAGGATGCTTGATTAGACTGTTTTGACCTTGCTTTTGCGTTGTTTACCACTTGAATTGACCATTCGCACCTTCAATCTCCATTTGCCCTTTGTTTTCACCTTGGTTAAATGTGGAGACGATAATGAATAGTAAAAAGATTTTGGCGCGTTTCTTTTCTTTTATAACTGTTAATTCAGTTTGAAGTTTGGGATGTTGGCAATTTGAGTCCCTCTCTTTCTTTTTACTCTTTTTAGTTATAAAGAGAGTTTTAGACTATACAAAACTGGCCCCTGAAGTTGGTATAAAAAGAGAAGTAGGCTTTGTTGACTTTTGTTGACCATGATTTGATTGAGGCTTAACTTTTCTGGCTTCGGCTTTGTACTCTTCTGATTCTCGTGTCCGTGCTTGCTCATTTTTGACTGCTTTCTTATAATTTTTGACTTATCCGTACCTGCATAAACAAAACACAAATACAAGCATATTTTTGCCATTTTTGGTTTGTTTTGGGTTTAATTGGGTCATTTTAGGTACAAACGGATATGGTTTTTGTTTGTTTTTTGTTGTTTTTGTGTTCTATGTATTTCTCCACTTATCAAAATTCCTCCAAACTAACCGATTGTGTGTCCTCCGCAATATCACTCGCCTTATAACCAAATACTTGAATATTTCCTCAACTAAACCTTTGAAAAGAGGCAAAGATGTTTTTGTTGTGAGAATAAGAGATCACGAAGTTTATAAAAACACCAGATTCCCCAGTTTCAAAGATTTTCTCTTTTTATGATTTTTTCTTGATAATTATCTACCTAACTACAACTATTTGTGTTGACATAATGTATTGTTTTCATTACCTTATTGGTAACTTTGAGGATCATAGAATATAATGCACAATTAAGGTTCTAAAGATAACTCATCTTCCCGATTGTTCAGCTTTTTCCCATGCTAAGTCAAAAAAACAAGATCATTGTTAATTACAAGTCATGGACACTAACAATACTCCATAAAATATAATTGTGTACTTACTTTTCCTCCCGCAAATCCTACTTTTGTATCTCAGGATTTTACTTAAGTCATATACCCGAAGGCTCTTTAAGACTTGTTTCGATACTTATTACTTCCAAAAATAAAGTGTAACGGTTAAGAACGCAATAATTAGCTCCTAGCTCTTTTCAAAAGATCAAATCGTATTCAGATTAAAGTCCACATCGAGGCATACACTAATTTGGCTTTAATTAGGCTACTTAAGCAAGGCACCATTCAATGCATTTCCTAAGGCTTTTAAGGCATGAATGTGACCAATCTAATTTGCACCATATACCCTTGGCTCTTTAAGGCACAAAGTAAGACAAAAATTAAGCAACATTTTTAAACCTCAGTCCTTTAGAAGGCTACAACATCGGCCACGCCTCCGACAAGATGTAGCAATCATATTTTGACTTCGGTAACTTCCTCGACCTTTTAGAAGGCTGTAACATCGGTTGTGAGCCGGCAAGATACAACAAACTTTTATCAGTCTCGGATTTATTATTGAATTCTACTTATCCCATATACCCTAAGGCTCTTTAAGGAATAAGCAAAATTTTTGCTACTGTGATACATATAGTATGCCAAATTAAGTATTCCTGATGTGTACTCATCCTAATTACAAAGGAACTAAAGAAAACTTCTATTAACTAATTATTAACCAAAAAAACCATAAAATTTTATTTATTTAAACATTCATTATAAAAGTGAAAAACAAGCTAATGGGAGGAAAAAGCACAATTTAAACACTTATGAGATGAAGAAAACCCAATATTCTACGTTTATGTCATGACTTTAAATAACACTATATTTTCTTGTTCTTCACAAAAGAAATTTGCAAATACTTAGCCATATAAAATCCAACTCGGCATATTTAAAATCTACTTGAGATTAGCACAAGTTTTCATTTACTAACGATTCAAGTCTAGCATGTTTAAAGTCTACGAGAGGCTAGCACAAACTATCATCATTAATTGTTAAGGGAGAAAGCTAGATTTCTACACGTTCGATCGGATCAAAAATTACTTTTTATTCTTACCAACGGAAAACCTACATTTTTGTCTTAACACTTTTTTTTTTGAAAAAACTGACAATTAAGAACTTAAAATTTTAAAATTTTTGTGGGAAAACGGGTACGTGAGAACAAAACAATAAGCAAGCAACATCAAATCGATAGATTCCCTTCCCCAAACTAAAACGAAACATTGTCCTCAATGTTTAAAGTCGGGTCTCTACGTAAATCTAAGCCGTTTATGAAGTATGCAAAGATAAACGTTAATCGATAATGATGAAAGGATATGGATCTCCCCAAACTAATTTCACACAAAGGATTAGAAACTCGAGTTGAACGGGACAAATCAACCGGACACGAGAGGCTTCAAAGAAATTGTTGGGAGAATCCTGCAAAAATCATAACAAGCAAACAACAAACATCGAGAAATCGGAGAGAGTACAAGCCTCTCTCAACACAACACATTACATTTAGAACATAGAAAATAGAAAGAAAATAGAAAGGATAAGCATGGGGTGAACTCCCACGAAGCGGCTTGTTTTTGGTTACCGAGTCGCAAGCTTGACTCGATCCCTGAATTTAGTTGTCCTTAGGGAAAGTCTGGAGGTCCGGGATAACCAATGGTGGTGTATCCCCTCCATAGTAGTGCTTTAAACGGTGACAGTTGACTTTGAAATTAGAACCATCGGCATGAGATATCTTGGCAGTGCCATAAGGATAAACTTCGGTGATTGTGAAAGGTCCGGACCATCGGGATTTGAGCTTTCCGGAGAAAATCTTTAATCGGGAGTTGAAAAGCAAGACTTGATCACCAACATTGAAGATTCGGTTCTTTATCTTGGAATCGTGTAGTTTCTTTGTCTTCTCCTTGTAGATTAGTGAATTCTCGTAAGCTTGATCACGAAGCTCGCTAAGTTCATTAAGTTGAAGCTTTCGATGATCGCCCGCGGTCTTTAAATCGAAGTTGGCATGCTTGAGAGCCCAATATGCCTTGTGTTCTAGCTCGACTGGTAAGTGACACGCTTTTCCATAGACTAACTTGTATGGAGTACATCCAATAGGAGTCTTGTAAGCGGTTCTAAAAGCCCATAATGCATCATCTAGTTTGTCGGACCATGAGGCACGGTTTTCTCCGACCGTCCTCTCTAAAATTCTTTTGAGACCTCGATTCGTGACTTCAACTTGACCACTCGTTTGAGGGTGGTAAGGAGTCGAAAGACGATGGGTGACACCATATTTAGACATAACTTTATCAAATTTGTCGTTACAAAAATGGGTCCCACGATCGCTTATGATTGCTCTCGGAGCACCGAATCAGGAGAAAAGGGATTTTAAGAACTTAACAACTACCTTGACTTCGTTGGTAGGAGCGCTTTCGCTTCAACCCACTTGGAAAGATAGTCGACGGCTACTAGAATATATTTGTTACCCCTAGATGACGAAAAAGGTCCCATAAAATCAATTCCCCATAAATCGAAAATCTCACAAACTTAGATTGCATTTTGAGGCATCTCATCACGTTGAGAGATTTTGCCTTGTCTTTGACATGCATCACAAGATTTGACAAATTCGAAAGCATCCTTATAAATGGTAGGCCAAAAGAAACCGGCATCAAAAACCTTCTTGGCAGTAAAGTTGGCACCATAGTGTCCCCCGGTGGGTCCACTGTGACAAGCTTCGAGAATTTCGAGAACTTCTTTGCCATCTACGCACCTTCGGATTATTTGATCCGCACAAGTCTTGAAAAGAAAAGGGTCATCCCAAAAGTAATGTTTTACATCTTTAAAGAACTTGTTTTTCTCTTGAGTCGACATTCCTTTTTTAATGAATTTCCCCGCGTGGTAGTTAGCAAAGTCGGCGAACCACGGGGTACTTTGGTCTTTGGAAGTTAACACACTTAAAGTCTCTAAAGGAAAAGTCTCGGTAATCTCTTTTGGATCAAAAGTATTTTCGTAAGGGTTTTCAAGACGAGAAAGGTGATCGGCTGCATAGTTTTCAGCTCCTTTGGTATCGATAACCTTAAAATCAAATTCTTGAAGAAGTAAGACCCATCGAAGCAATCTTGCTTTGGCGTCTTTCTTGTTGAAGAGGTATTTCAAAGCGGAGTGGTCCGTGTAAACAACACTCTTGTTCATGATTAGATATGATCGAAACTTTTCGAAAGCGTAAACTACTGCAAGCATCTCTTTCTCGGTTGTTGTGTAATTCGTTTCTGCTTCAGTCATCGTCTTGCTAGCGTAATGAATTGGTCGGAAATGCTTCTCAATCCTTTGTCCTAGGACCGCACCTATTGCATAATCACTTGCATCGCACATGATTTCAAAAGGTTGGTCCCAATTTGGAGCAATGAGAATTGGAGCTTCGGTCAACTTCTTTTTCAATGTTTGAAAGGCTAGAATGCAATCTTCTGAGAAAATGAATGGAGTGTTTTTTTCTAAGAGATGGGTCATGGGTCGAGAGATTTTGGAAAAGTCTTTGATAAATCTTCGATAGAATCCAGCATGCCCGAGAAAACTTCGAATTCCTTTGACGGTCGTTGGGTGAGGAAGCTTAGAAATTACATCAATTTTGGCCTTATCGACTTCAATTCCTTTTCTAGAGATCTTATGTCCTAAAACAATGCCTTCTTTAACCATGAAATGGCTCTTTTCCCAATTTAGTGCTAATTTGGTGTCTTCACACCTTTTAAGCATTTTGTCTAAATTAGCAAGACACGAGGAAAAAGAATCTCCAAAAACTGAAAAATCGTCCATAAAAACCTCCATCGTTTTTTCTATCATGTCGTGAAAAATGGCCATCATTGCCTACGTTGGGAGTTCCGGGTGCATTGCACAAACCGAATGGCATACGACGGTACGCGAAAGTTCCGTATGGGCACGTAAAAGTAGTTTTTTCTTGATCTTTAGGATCAATTGGAATTTGAAAATACCCTGAAAAACCATCTAAGAAAACAATTAAAACTCGGTTGACGGCTATCCGCTATACATTTGGTCCATGAATGGTAACGGAAAATGGTCTTTACAAGTTGCTTCGTTCAACTTTCGATAGTCGATGCAAACTCTCCATCCCGTAACTAATCTTGTAGGCACCAGCTCATTTTCTTCGTTCTTGACAACGGTCATACCACCTTTTTTAGGAACACAATGGACCGGACTAACCCATGGACTATCCGAAATTGGATAAATCAATCCTGCGTCAAGAAGTTTTTCTACTTCTTTCTTGATGACGTCGTGGATTTTAGGGTTAACCCTCCTTTGATGTTGGACTGAAGGTAAGTAATCATCTTCTAAAAGGATTTTGTGAGAGCAAAACTCTGGATCTATGCCTCGGATATCAGAAAGTTTCCAAGCAATTGCTTGTTTTCGGTTTTTCAAAACATTAATGAGTGAGGTCTTTTCATCTAGGCTCAAATCTTTTGAAATTATAACTGGAAGTTTGTTATTTTCCTCTAAGAACGCATACTCGAGATGCGGAGGTAACTCTTTAAGCTCGACTTCGGAAATTTCATCTTTTGGTTCAAGTGAAGACTCTTTTGGTTCAATAACTTTAAGATCTTTTTGAATTCCGGGGTAGTAATCTCCTTGGTCTGGTGAAGTACTGATCACTGTTGGAGAAGTGCATCAAAGAATGAGAATGGTCACCTCGGGATCGAAGTATGTAGCATGGGAAAACTGGTGAAACTGGTTCATCATCGATTGCTATGAAAGCATCGGCTTCTTCAAAGAGTTAGAAAATCACTTTCATCAAAAGGGTAAAGTGTTGGAGATGAAGTAGAAAAACAATCGGATCGAAGTACGGGAAGGATTGGTGATAAGCAACGGAATCAGAAAATACAAGTACTTCTTGGAGTACTCTTCACATGTGCACATCGATTAGATAACCTTCTTAATATTCGAGATTTTTGTATGAAATGGAAGGTGCATCACCCATTTAAGGGTTTATTCGATTGATCATCATTCCAAGAGTAATCTCTCCTTCGGAAAATCGATTAAAGCATGAGCGTCCTAAGGAAAAGGGGTCGCCCGAGTATCAACCGGTACTCAGGATAGGCTATAAATCAAGAACAACGAAATTGGCGGGAAAGTAAAACTTTCCTACTTGACAAAAACATTCAAGCTACACGGTTGGTTGGAAATGATATGGTCGGCTAATTCTAATACCATTTTTGTTTCAGTAAGGCCTGAGAGTTGAAGCTTTTTCCAAATGGATAAAGGCATGAGATTGATACTAGCACCTAAATCGGCAAGGGCTAAGTAAGTATCAAACTCTGAAAATTCCACATGGAATGAGAAATCGATGGGTCACCTAGCTTTTTGGAAGCTTTTTAAGGACAACCGCACTCAATTTTCATCTCAACGGCGTTTTGGGTCAATTGATCAACTTGTCTTTGTCTGTTTATACATCTTTTTTAAACATCGGTGGCAAACTTTATTATATGAATAGAGCATCCGGCAAAAACTTAGCTCAAAGTGAGATTACGGAAGATTTCAATAATTTGAAGCTAGGTATCATCCTTTTTACGAATCTTTTGGTTTATTCGAGTCTCGAATGGTTAAGTGCACAATTAGGTTTGGCTTTGTTGGCAACGAAAGAAAGGTTCTTCGTTTGGTTCTTTGTCTTTGGTTTGTTTGGGACATGGAGGAGGTTGGGATGCTTCGGGTGCTCGGTAGCTCCGTATCCTTTGTCACCTCACTTTCCTTTTCCACCACCGGCGGTGGAATCGGAGGTCCATCGTATGAAACACCACTACGAGTTGTAATTGCCTTGGCTTCGTTTCTTGGGTTTGGAATGGTATTGCTTGGTAAAGAGCTTGAACTTGAAGGTTGGTTGGTGTGATAGCTTTGCATGAAACTGAGCATCATTTTCTGAAAATCATCTTGTTTCTTTTGAGAATCACTGTAAACTCTTGTAAATCTTTTGGTTTCTTAGATATTATAACTTCATTGCAGTTATCATATCGCATCATTTGCTTTAGCATAACTTTCAAAATCCGTTTTAGACACTCCTTGAGTTTGTGAAACGGGAGGTAAAGCTTGATTAATCAAGGGTTGATTTGTTGGAGGTTGGTATGGTGGGGCTTGGTAAACGGCTCCTTGATTGTTAGGACGGTTTTGGTTAAAATTTCCTCCACGGTTTTGGTTGAAATTAGAATTGGTTCCTTGATAACGGTTTTGGTTGTTTTGGACATTCGGTTGATTGAAACCCGGTGGTCTCATTTGACTTGCCAAATTGGAAGGTTGGTTTCTTTGGAGAAAATTTCCAACGGCTGCGGTTTGTTGAAATTGTTGGATATTGTCTTGAAAAACGGGAAAATCGTTTCCACCTCGAGTTAACGGACAATGGGTAAAATTGTGATTCGATCCACAAGTAACACATACTTCCTCAACCGCTTTGACGGGTGCGGGAGTAACAACTAAAGCTTTCATTTCATTCAACATCTTGTTCATCTTGATAGTCATCTTATCCTCGAGAGAAGCGGCTATTTGTTGCATATCGAAAGAATTATTAGAAGGTGAAGAATTAGAAAGAGGAGCATCCGTACTCACTCTTGAATCATTAGCACGACTTCTGGAGTAACGAACTTTTGACTTGCTTTCAATAATCGCTAAACCTTCTTGAGGCATCTTGTCTAAGAAATTGCCACCTGCTGCAGAATCTAAGGCATCTTGATCATTTGAATTCAAAGAATTGTAAAAAGTATCGAGTTGGTGTAGTTCCAAAAAGCCATGGTGAGGACATTGACGAAGGAGTCCTTTAAAACGTTCCCATGATTCATTAAAGGCTTCGTTTGGTTTTTGTTGCTAGGTGAGTGCAAGTTTTTAAAGGTACAAAAGGATGGAAGCAGGCAGGAAGCAAGTAGAGGTCAGATTTCAAGCCTTGTGACGAACTGAAAAGGAAGCTTGATGACCTTGAGGTGGTCAAATCAACAATTGGGTAGAAACAGACTACAGATGAGGAAATAAATCATGCTCTAATGGCTGTTCACATTGTGTATAATGATGGTATCAAATGTGTTTAAAATTGGGTTTTGATTTCATATAATGCTCTAAAGCTAAATATGTGAATGTACTAATCGAATTTGGTGACCAAGAAGCTGTCTTAACTGCCATAAGATAGGTCTTAAAGAAAGTAGAAGCTCAGCTAAAAGCACTACATCATCAACTAATTTCACTTAAATGAAAAATTACATTTTCATGCTAATCAAATTGTTGAAAAAGGATGAATGTTGAAAAGTATAGAAGGATAGGAATGAAAGCTGTCAAAGATAAAGATGCTTTACAAAAAATTGTTGATTCTTGGTTTGCTTCTTCTAAAAATCTTTGGAAGCTAGTTGATTGTGGGATGAGCTCAACAGTTAAGATAGGTTTAGGATATGGCATCAAATCAAATGCTGAAGTCCTGGATATGAGGTAGATGACAAGAGAGTATTTGGCTTTTAGGGAAATTCCAATGCTGGATATAAATGATATCCCATATACAGCAGATTCAAACAGGTAGAATATAAAGGTGTCCCTCATCCTCTTAGTGGTGATTATACCCCTAGGGAACAAGAGGACATAGATGATTCTCTGTATGAGTATGGCAAACATGGACCTCAACCTAAATCTCCTAGTCCTACAGAGTCTAATGCAAGTTCCATTGTTTTCTCCATCTGTCCATCTAATGACAGTGATGGGGAGCTTGGAACTGTGTCTAATGCAAATTCCACTGTTTACTCATCTTGTCAATCCAATGACAGTGATGGGGAACAAGTCTGTATCTGGACCATTCAGTCATTCGATGACCCTACCAATACACCTTTATGTTTTTTTTTTTTTTTAAGCAGGTTACAATAGTCACCCAAAAAGGACTCAACCACAAGTGCCTGAACCCCTACAAACAGTTGACCCTAGTTGTGCACAGCATGTAAAAACTCCTAGGCAACCAACTAAGACACCAGTGACTCCCCCACCTATTCCTTCATATAATAGACAGAATTGGAATCAAAGAATGGAGAGGGAATTCGGTGCAGGATCTTCTTTTGAAAGAAAACCATGTTTTGTGTGTGGAAGTCTTAGTCATTTGATTAAGGACTGTGACTATTATGAGAAGAAGATGGCAAGGGAAGCTGCTATTAAGAGAAGAAGGGTGGTTAATACTAATGATAGGCAAGCTACACCAGCCTGGAATAACACTAACAGAATAAATAAGCAAATCAGTTCACTCCAAGACCTGTAAATGTTAGACCCAACCTTAGTACTGCTAGCAATACTATTAAAACTGGTAGGGTAAATGTTAATACTGGTCATGGAAATGTTAATTCTGATAGTGTGCATGTTAATGCTGGTACTCAATTTAAGTTTTGATGTTTTCTAGACTCTTACATGGCAAGCAACATTTAGTTCTGGTTAGTGTGTATGTAATTTCTGTACTCACTTTATGTATGCATGCTACTAGGTTAAATACTGGCAAGAGATATTATAATCTTACTGGTTGTGTGCATTATTACTACTGCTAGAGTGAACAGACCTTTGTTCAACAAACCCAAACCCTAACCTTCTCAGGGAAATTTTAAACAGTATGGAATTAAATATTTTCAAATGCAAAGTTCAACTGCAAATAGACCCTTTTCAAAGAATACAGCAAATAGTCAATATTTTGCTTTTTAATGGCATAATGGGTATGCTGTTAAGACCTCAGCAGGTTGTGTTTGGGAAAAACATCACCCACTCTCCTTTTACCAATAGTGGACCAAATCCCTGATTCATATGTTTCATGTTTATAAGGTCACAAGTGCAGACCAAAGCCTATGAAGCCTGGGTCCCATAGAGATACTAATCTACTCTTTGTGCGTGTGACAGATCATCCACTGAAGCATATGGAGCATAGAGTATTTTGATAGTTGGATGTTCGGGGCACATGGTCTAGGTAACAGGGCCCATCTTGAAGATTATCCAAGAACACTCTCTAATGTGGGATTCTGTTACTTTTGGGAGGAAAAAGGTTAAAGGGAGTATCAGTGGTAAAAGGTGGGAAACTACTATTAGATTAGGTAAGTTAGTTTTTGAGGATGTGGCTTATGTGAAAGAACTTGGCATTTTAACTTATTCTTATATCTCAGATATGTGGATAAAGCTAAATGTACTTTTTACTAAAAAAGAGTGTTTTGTGGTGTCACTCTGGGACTTCAAGATGCCTGAATGATATCAGGTTCTTCTTAAAGTTTCCTAGGCAACACAAACCTGTATACTTTTGATATGAAAAAGTTGATTCTTCAAAAGGTTACACTTGTTTATTAGCAAAAGCCTCATTAATGAAAGCTAAATTGTGGCACAGGAGTTAGGTCACCTTAATTTTCAAAAATTTTAATAAACTGGTAAAGGTGATAATCTAGTTAGAGGGTTAACTTCCAAGAGTTTCAAAAAATGGACCACAATTGTGTTGCTTTCAGAGGGAAAGCAACACAGCCTCCTGTAAGGCCAAAGTTGATAGATTTGTAACACAACCATTACATACTTGCATATGGACTTATTTGGACCAACTCTGTGGAGAAGTTTCAACCATGCACGTTTATGTATTAGTGATTCTGATGATTGTTAAAGGTTTTGTGGGTTTCTCTAGCCAAAAAAAGATGAGGACTAGTAGCATCCTTAAGACTTTTAAAAGACAGAAGAAACCAACTAAATACAAAAGTTTACAAAAATCATTAGATCAGATTATGGAGACAGAATTTATGAAAAGGGGTATGCTTGTAATTCTTGTGGGAAAAGGATTGTTGGGGTATAAAAAGGAGTTTAGTAATGCAGGAACTTCCTCAGCAAAACTGGGGTGCTGAGAGAATGAATAGGACCTTATTAGAGGCTGCTAGGGATATGATAGCTGACATCACTCTTGCCCTACCATTTTTGGGCAGAAGCAGTCATACTGCTTGCTTTACCTTCAACAGGGTAAGGGTGGGACCAATGCCTCAGAACAAAACCATTATGAGGCTCTTGTTGGCCACAAACCAATCCTTAGCTACTTTAGACCATTTGGGTGCCATTGGGGACCCATTTCAATACTCTTAGCGCACTTGAAAGTTTGAGGAAGTCTGATGAGGGTTTTTCTTGTTGGTTACTATGTGAACAGTGTTATTGCTTTTAGAGTTTAAATTACGTCACCAAGAGAGTGGAAGTAATCTTCATGTCAACTTCCTAGAGGAAAAACCCAATGTGCAGGGCTTAGGACATAGGTGGATGTTTGACTTAGACTATCTTACAGACTCTATGAACTATATACCTGTATCTTTGCAAAATCAAGCTAACCATGCAGGTTCAAAAGAGGTCAGTGACATTGATGTGCAGACTGAAGAGGCTGAAGAACTCCTTGTGGTTTCTTTCTTCTTCTTAGACCAGCAGTGTTCTGTACACTATGCTACAAAGAAGAGTCTCTCCTCTAAGAAGCCATCTTCTACTCCAATATCCAAATCTGCTGATGACATTATGGTTTTTAGGAAAGAGCTTGATGCACTTGCTTTGAAGCACTTAGGACCAGTACCTACATCAGTACCTACCAGTACTGATCCTGTTAATACTGGTAGTTCTAACGTCTTATACTGCTTTTTGTGGGGAGGTAATACTGAAATATAAATGCATGTCTCTCCTAGTGCTCAAAAATGAGACGAAGTCTTATCTGATGACAATTGAGATGAGGATGCCTGAAATAAGGATTTATGATTATCAAGTGAAGGTATTTTTGAACAAGCTTCTTATGATGACTGATGGGGTTATTACTGATTTCCACAATCTCCCTGATGAGGTAGATGTCCTAACCAACCCCACTCTAAGGATTCACAATGCTCATCCTCAAAGTCAAATCCTTGGAGATCCCAATTAAACCTGTTCAGATAGAAGCTCTCTCAAGAAGAAAATTCACTGAGCCTCATGTTTAGTGAGATACATTCAAGCTCACCAAAGATGCATCAAAAGATCAACAACACTGTCTTTTTGCTTGCATTCTATCTCAGTTTGAACCAAGAAAAGTGTCAGAAGCCCTTGAAGATGGAAGCTGGGTTGAAGCTATGCAAGAAGAACTGTTGCAGTTCAAGCTTCAACAAGTATGGGTTTTGGTTGATTTACCCACTGGAGCTATGGGTGATGGTACTAAAGGGTTTACAGAAACAAGGAAGGACGAGAGAGGAGTGTTTTCAGAACAAGCACGGCTTGTGGCTCAGCGTCATAGACAAGAGAAGGGATTGACTATGATGAGGTTTTTGCACCTGTAGCAAGAATTGAAGCTATCAGGTTGTTTTTGGCCTTTGCCTCATTTATGGGGTTCATAGTCTATCAAATGGATGTCAAGAGTGCTTTTCTGTATGGCACTATTGATGAAGAAGTCTATGTCTCACAACCTCCTGGTTTTGGTTGATCCTGACCATCCTACAAAAGTTTTGATACAGGGTGGTCAAGCTTTGTAATTGGATTGCACCAAGCCCTAGAGCTTGTATGATACTTTGTACACAGTCTAGAGAAGCATGGATTACAAGAGGAGGCACTATTGACTAGACTTATTCATTAGAATGAAAACAAGAAGGATATCATGTTGGTTCAAGTGTATGTTGATGATATCATTTTTGGGTCTACTACAAGTCTTGGTGTGCTGAGTTTGAGGCCTTGATGCAAAGCCGATTTCAAATGAGCTCCATGGGTGAACTTACATTCTTTTTAGGTCTACAAGTCAAGCAGAAACAATGAAGCATCTTCATAATCTCAGGACAAGTATTGTAGTATGACATGCTCAAGAAGTTTGCATCTTGTGAATGTCAAAGCTTTGCCTTCACTCCCATGGAGACCAAGTTGCCTTTTAACAAAAAGAAGGTAGGAAGCTTTTGATGTAGATGTACACTTGTACAGCTCTATGATAGGTTCTCTATATACTTAACTGCTTCTAGACCCTTTGATATTATGTATGCAGTATGTGTTTGTTCTCGTTTTCAGGTATCTCCAAAGACTTCTCATCTCAATGTGTAAGCGGTTCTTCAAGTAACCTCAAGGGCCAAAACCCAACTTGGGATTATGGATATCCTAGGATTCACCCTTGATTTGAAGCATTCGCTGATAGTGACTATGGTGGTTCAAACCTCCCCCTGACAGGGAAATCCACAAACAGGTGGTGTCAATTTTCTTGTGTCAAAGGCTTATCTCATGGCATGAAAGAAACAAACTATTGTAGCCACATCCCACAATGAAGCTGAATATGTGGCTGTGCACGTGGCTGTGGACAAGTGTGGTGGGTTCAAAATCACTTGTTGGACTATGGTTTCAACTTTATGATACCCAAAATCCACATTGATAATGAAGCAACAATCTGCTTTGTGAGAACCGTCTATATTCCAAGACCACACACATGAGATTCGACCACCATTTCATCAGAGATTCGTTATGAGAAAAGCTCATAAGTGTTGGTGAAAATTCACACAGATTTAAATGTAGCTGAACTTGGTGACAAATACCATTGATGGCCCCCGGTACAATTTACTTGGTAGTTAGCATTGGTATGATCAATCCATAAGCTACATTTAAGGGGAGGAAAAAGTGTAAATTTTATAATGTATTATTAAGTTCAATCTTAGAATTAATCCTGGTAGTCTTAGTTAGAATTAATCCTGGTAGTCTAAGTTAGAATTAATCCTGGTAGTCTAAGTTAGAATTAATCCTGGTAGTCTAAGTTAGAATAATCCTGGAGTATAAGTTTAGAAATTAATACTGGTAGTCCCTTAGTTAGAAATTAATCCTGGTAGTCTATGGTTAGAATTAATTCCTGGTAGTACCTAAGTAGAATTATAATCTGGTAGTATTAGTAGAATTAATTACTGGTTGTATAACTTTAGGTTTTGTTCTGATACATAGTAACGTAATAATGGTAATTAGCATAGTAATAAAGTCTGCTAGTGTAAAGTTAAAACTTAGTAATTCACTTAATACTGGTAGTTAAGTGTTATATTCTGGTTAGTTCAATCTAGGTTGATTCTGCTGAGTATTAAGTTAGATTAGAATTGTCTTTCTTGTTTAGACTAACTTTTGCAGGCTTACTATTGGTTAAGTGTTGAAAAGAGTGAAGCAAGATCAACTTGGATGGAAAGAAAGTGCCAGGTGCAAATCGCGAATTGGATGCAATTTGTTGTTAAGTAATGATGTTGTGAGTTACTTGCTGTAAATTTTATTAAATGGTGAAAATATGTTAAGTCTGATGAAGTTACTATTAATACTGGTTGGATATTTTAAGTCTGGTAGTACAAGTGTTAAGTCTGTAGCTTTCACTTAATACTGGTTTGAAATAAAATCAATTTTATTTTATTCAACATAACCGTTTAAGATATTTTAGCGCCGTAAACGCTGTAGAGTTACTTATTATAGGGATAAGTAATTTCTCTTTCATCCTTTCACTTTTACCCTATTATTTTTCAAAAGACATCGTTAAATACTTCCACTACCAGACCTAATTTGTCAAAAGTCAATATCACCAGTACTAAATTTTTTAAAAGATTAAAGATTTTCACCAGTGTTCCATGGGGCAAACGCAAGTATTGCGATAAGCACAACCAAGTGGGTTTCTTATTCAAACCCACTGAGAGTGCTGGGTACACAGAGATAGTGGATTTCCTAAGAAGATCAAAATTGAGGTATGCTCTCACTCACAATCCACCTGTCTACGATTCCCTTGTCAAGCAGTTTTGGCAGACTGCAACTGCTAGAACATAGCAGATGGGACTCAACAATTAATATGCACATTGATAATATTGAATATACAATTTTTGGAAGAGTCTGTTTTAGGAGGCAACTCCAATTACAGATGTTCAGGGATTTATATGTTGTCAAATTGAAGAGATTTTGCAGGATTGCAAAATATTGGGTATGTAAATGACAGTGAACTTCTTACATTTTAGGAAAAGTCACTTTACACCCCATGTGAGATTCTTCAATCCATCATATTCTTCACTGTCTAAGCTCCAAAAGTGGAGGATGGGATCAGTTTGGTAGCAACATCGCCATTGCTTTGATCTGTCTTTCCACTGGAAGAGACTTTAACTTTTCAAAACTTATATTTGATGGAATGATCTCAAATTTAAGAAGTAAATCAAAGTTTTTAATGTCCCTCGTTTTCTTCAAATGATTTGTATGTTCAAATCTGAAAACTAAACCTTTTTGTCCCTGTATTATTAACCAAAAAAGATTTTTGGGAAATATGAAAAGAGTTTTCAAGGGATACATAGGACCTTTGTGCCTGTTATGCTTAACATTGAGCAGGTCAACCTAACAAAGTGCTGATCCAACACCAATCTCAGTCATTCCAACTTACCTCATCATCTCATGTACAAACTCACCACAACCACTCCCAATGCAACTCACTCGGTACAACCACCTCCTCAACCATTCAATTTTTGTTACAACCAACAGCTATAAACCCTCCAACTCAAACTTGTACAAAACAACATTCACCTCACCAGTCTCTAGCATTCCTGACATTCAACCAACTCAGCCACCATCTCCTCAAATACCATCACCTTCATTTCATGATACAGAAGGTCCATCATTTGAACCTTCTTATCACTTTGTCTTCCACACTTAACATGAAACCTGAGATTCAAGCATCTATATCTAGTGAAGTAAGTGAGCAACTTAGGAAACTGATGGATATTGTACCTAGTCTGGACGTTTCAAGAGTTAAAAATTTGGAAAAAGATGAGTGAAAACTAAGCAGAATCTTGGAACAGCAATCTTGCAGAATGATAGAGAAAGTCAAAAGCTAGAGAACAAGTTGAGAAGAAAAGAAAGTAAGAAATAAGGATGCAGAGGATCAGATCAAGAAAGTTCCTTTTGAAAACAGATCAGGTGATACATTTGTTACTCCTGAAACGGAGCAAGGGCTCAGGGGAGGCTCAAGAAGAACAATAAGTCCTTCCGACTTTTTAGAGGCTGCTCAGATCTAACAATTGTAAGCTTCAGAAGGTTTAAGGGATCACAAGCACCGCTTGGTAGCAAGAATTTAACAACAGAAAATCAAAGACTACAAAAACTTCCTACAAATTCTTCATTTTGAAGAACCTGATTCAGCTCAAGTTAATACTGCTCAAGTTAATACTGCTCAAGTTAATACTGCTGAACTTAATCCTGATAGTACACCTTCAGCTCAAGTTAATACTGGTGAAGTTAATGCTGCTGAGGTTAATACTGGTGAGGCAGAAAGGGTTCAAAGGAGAAAAGGAAAGGGTATGCAATGACTGAAATGAGGGGAACCCCTTCAAGCTGAAGTTCAAGGCATCAAAGACATCAAAGAGCTTCAAGAGTTTTAAGCAGATTTAGAGGAAGCTAAAAGAGTGCAAGCTGAAATGGATTGTTGAAAACACAAAGACAAATTGACCTTGATTTCACTTCTTCTAGCTAGAAAGATTGGTAGAGCAAGAGGAAGAAGCTGCAAGAGAAGCACTGGCAACTGAATTTGACTACATTCAAGCAAGATTAAATGCAGATCAGATCCTTGCTGAAAAGATTCAACAAGAAGAAAGGGAGCAATATTCTATTGAGGAAAGAGCAAAGTTCCTTAACTAATGACACAATTGCTGCAAAGGAAGCGTTAGTTTTCTTGAAAGAACAAAGGAGGGCTTATAATCCAGAACACAAGCACCAAACAATTCTCAGCTTAGAAATCAGATGATCACTTATCTGAAACATGTCGCAAACAAGAAGCATGCTGAGTTGAAGTCTAAGTCATTTGAGGAGATTCAAGTACTGTATGAGAGATACAAGAAGCAAGATCAGACTTTTGTGGCTATTGGATCTGAAGAAGATGAGAGAGCAATTAAAGATTAAGGAAAGATGCTGATAAAGAGGAAGAAATGAAGGATGATCAGTCATGAGGATGTTCATGAGGAAGTCAATGAGGATGACAGTGCAAGAAAAGAAGTTGGTACAAGGAGGAAGTAAAAGCAAAAAAGGAGAAAAGCATGGTCTAGTCTCACAAGAGAAGATGATGTTCTGAAAGTTATGCTTACATATAGCTCCTGATGAGGACAAAGTGGATGTTGTTGAGAGTCTTGATATCACATCCCATATTGAATGGCAATCTTTTTTCCCTTACAACTAACAAACCTCAACTGATCAAACCAAACCTGTATGAAGATATATATCTGATTAAGGTAATAACAAGGGTAATGGTCATCAGAGTGCTTTCGCACGCTTTAATGGGAGCAGTTTTATCGATTTTGGCAGAGAAGATTTGAAAGTTATTTTATGAGCTAGTCATGGAAGAATATAAAAGATAGGCGTCCTGAAGGATTTGACAGGATGACTTTGGGGAGATATGCTTGATTATGTTTAATTCAGGGGTGATTCTGCTGACTTTTGGGTATACACAGCAAGACTGGGGAGTCTTATCAGCTGGAACTTACACGTTCCTCAGGGGTACATACTATCATGAAAAGTACTGGAATTGTTTTTCATATGTTGTGGAAAGAGTTACCCTCTGACTATGGTAAGTACTTTTCACAATGTTGGAATGAAGTTAGAACAGAAGAAGAATGCTCTATGGCTTTAGAGCATGATCAAGGTTTGTGAAACAAACAGTTAGAAGAATTGAAGATTCTAATGATGATTGACTCAGTCACATCTACTCATGAAGGATGACGAAAGGGTTTGAGTGTTTGGCTAACCACACACAACAATATGGTCATTGGTTCACCATTGTCTAACAGGACATAAGAACTAAACTAGTCCAAGAGCAAACGGCTTGATGGTAAAGACCTATCAAATCCGTTCTTATGGTGACAACTTGCAAAATTAAGTTGTTATGGTTTTCAACTCACCAATCTGTTAAGTCGAAGAGTTGGTAATAGCCCACAAAGTTTATAGGCTTGTGGTAAAGGCTGTGAAAACCATAACTAGTCCATAAGGATTAGGCTTATGTAACGACTTGCAAATCCATTATTAGATGGTTGACACTTTACCAAAAAAGTAGATGGTTATATCAACTCACCAGTTTCATGTACAAAGAGTTGGACATCGGTTCTCAATTCCACCGTGGGAATTTACCTTTCATAGGTGCCAAAGGATTGACAGCCCAGAGCTAACTGCTAAAGGTAAAGGCATATCAAATCCGTTGATGGCTGTATGGTTTTGCAAAAAACCATATGGTATTCAACTCACCAATGTTTCATGTACTGAGAGATGAAATGGTTTTCAGTTGACCCTATGGGTCATACATTTCTGGTGGCCAAAGATACTGTCTACTCCAGAGTTAATGGCTAACTGTAAAGAGACATCAAAGCCATTTAAAAATTTTCAATTTGATTCACCTCTCACAGAGTTAACACACTGGATAGTGTATGAGAATAGGGACTGAAATTTATGTTTTGATGTACAAACATTTGTCAAGGTGCTGATTCAAGGTTAGATGATTAGTTGCCTGTCAAGATTGAAGACAATAAAGACTTATTATTTTGAAGACAGAAGTTTCAAGAACAATCCTCTTAGTGACTTACAGTGTTTTAAAGATCAAGAATGTTTTTGATGAAACTTGGAAGGTTCAATGGATGAAGATCAAGTTTAGGGTGAGGATTGTTAGGAAAAATATTGTTAAACAGACTTAATACTGTTAGTATTAGAAGTTACTGTTCGGTATTAAGTTAAGTTCTGTTTAGTCATAGTTAGTACTGATAGAAAATAGTTAGTACTGTTTGTTATAGAAGTTAAGTCTGGGATGTGCAAGTTTTATGTCTGCCAAGCATTAACTTTAGTTTGGCAGTATTAAAGTTAATACTGTGGGTCATCATTTTTAAGTCTGGTTGTGTTATAGTTTTAGTTATCTCTTAGAGTTTATATAGAAGAGATAAGTATTATCTCTTAACGTGTTTAGGGTTATCCCTTTTTAAGATTTATAAAGGATCGTAGTTTTGTATTGTAACATATCGGTTGAATTGTAGCATTTGCAATCAAATAGTATTGTAATAGTATTTCTAGTATATCGTTCTTGTGTTCTTCTTGTATTGATATTGTTATTCCGTCGTCTATATTTGTATTCACGTGTTATTGTCTCTCATAGTTTCTTTGGATTTATTAGAGAACTATAAGTCGTTTTAAGGCTCATTTAGAATCCTGTGAAATAAGTACTACTAGAGTAATCTTCTCCTTCGTAAACATCGATTAAAGCATGAGCCGTCCTAAGAAAGGGTCGCCCGAGTATCAACGGTACTCGAGTATCGGCTTTAAAATCAAGAACAACAAAATCGGCGGGAAAGTAAAACTTCCCTACTTTGACAAAAACGTTCTCGGCAACACCGGTTGGTTGGGAAATTGTCTCTTGATCGGCCTAACTCATAAACCATTTTTGTTACAGTTAGGCCCGGGGTGAAGCTTTTTCCAAATGGTAAAGGCATGCGTTGATTACGTAGCACCAATCGGCTAGGGCTATGTAATTTATCGAAACTCCGAAAAATCACATGAATGAGAAATCGACGGGGTCACCTAGTTTACGAACTGCTTTTTTAGGACAAACCGAACTACAATTTTCATTTAACGTGTTTTTGTTCAATTCGATCAACTTGTCGTTGTTATTTAACATCTTTTTAACATCGACGCAAAATTTGGCATATGCATGAGAGCATCCGAATAAAACTAATATCTAAATGAAGATTGAATGATTTCCATTAGCTTTGTAGAAAGAATGTCATCTTTTTTCCACGAATCTTTGTTTGTGAGTCTCGATGGGTAAGGAAATTAGGTTTGGCTTTGTTTAGAAACGAAAGGAAGGTTCTTTCGTTGGTTCTTTGTCTTGGTTTGTTCTGGTCGAATGGAGGAGGTTGGGATGTCTTTCGGTTTGCTCGGTAAGCTCCGTATCCTTTGTCCCTCACTTTCCTTTTCCACCACGGCGGTGGAATCGGTAGGTCCATCGTTTGAAATACCCACTTAGAGTCGTAATTGCCTTGGCTTCGTTCCTTGGATTTGGAATGGTATTGCTTGGTAAAGTACTTGAACTTGAATGGTTGGTGGTATGATAACTTTGCATGAAACTGAGCATCATCTTTTGAAAATCATCTTGTTTCTTTTGAGAATCATTTTAAAATTCTTTGAAATCATTTTGGTATCTTTGAAATTAATCCAACATCATTTGTAAGGTATTCATATTCGCATCATTAGCTTTAGCATAACTTTCAAATTGTTTTAGACACTCCTTGAATGATGTGAAAGGGATGGTAAAGCTTGATTAAACCAAAGGTTGATTTGTTTGGTGGTTGGTTATGGTGGGGTCTTTCTTGATTTGTTTGGACAGTTTTGGTTGAAATTTCCTTCCACGGTTTTGATATTGAATTGAAAGTGTTTCCCTTGGTATCGGTTTTGGTTGTGTTGGACATCTTGGTTGATTGAAAACCTGATGGTCTCTTTGGTTTGCCAAATTAGGTGGATTCTTTGAAAAAATTGCCAACCGGCTGGCGGTTTGTTGAATTGTTGAATATTATCCTTGAAAAAGGGGAAAAATCGTTCCTAGTTAACGGGACAATTGTTGAAATTATGGTTGAACCACATGTGACACAAACTTCCTCGACTGCTTTGGAATTAACTACCCAACTAATTTACTAATTAAGACTAAGATCCATCTTGACCTCTTACTTGGTAACTAGAGGTCTGACCAGTGAGAAAACAAGTAGGGCAAGAGGTAAACGACGAGCGTTAATTGCATTTTAATGCAACTCTTAGGTTTATGATACTTGTCAAAAACATTAGTCAACATGTAATAATGTTAAGAGCATGTTTAGTATCATCTTATGCCTCGGGTCTAGGGTCTGACAAAGAGACTCGAATTAAGTCGACCAAACGAGAACGTGTAAAAATCGTCAAAGGTCTGACCAGTAGGTGAAATTCACCATGGGTTGGTAAGGGTCCAGGGTCTGACAAAGAGACTCAAACCAAGTGCACGTGTTCTACGGTTAGATGTCATAGACTTAAAATTTTCCTAGGGGTATGCACATAAATGTGTCAAATGCGTGTACAAAGAGGCATGCAAAACAACTTTGTATCACTGATTTTAAAAACCTTTAGTAATGACACTATAGTGACATGCCATGGTTCACGGTAACTCCAATCGAACGCACAAAGAAGTGGAGAATCAGGTCAGCGCGAAGCGTATTAAAACCTGAGTTCTTTAGGAAAAATCCTCCTTAAACTTCTCTTATAGTTTGTTCTAGTGGATGAGCCGTACTTCCCATGAGTCCATAGCGTCCAGTTTTTAATCTTGAAATCAAGTTTCATATTTTATAGTCTTATTAATTTTCTCAAAAATAAAATTTTACATGAAACAAATAATAGGTCACAATGAACATGTATTTAAACGTGTAATTAATAGACTTGTTTTAACATCATATTTCTTTAGGTTTTAGTCCGTATTGCATACATATTAGGCGTGCATACTAGTAATCAAATAAAAATATGCACATAAAGACTAAAGCTAATGATGATATTAAATTAACAAGTAAACATGTAAAATCCGAGTTCTCAAGCGAGTCTTCCCAATTGGAGAACCATAAGACTCTCACTAGGTTTTCATCATTGTGCCTAGATCGCCCAATTCATCACAAAAGTGATTGAGTATTCAAGATCTAGATCTACAAATTTTATTTAATTATGGCAATGATTTGCATAACCTCCTTGCTATATTTGCAAGAAAACATTAAATAAAATATTAAGCGCAGCAGATCAATATATGTATATGAATTAAATCTAGGCGTGAACATGCAAGACATGATATAATTCAAAAGTGTAACCCTAATGCCAAAACGAGTTGACTCGTGATGCCACTGTTGGGATTTAACATTGTAGGTAACCAGTTTTGCTACGAGTGCGCAGCGGATTGGATCTAGTTAAGGCACATAAAATTAACACTTAATAAATTAAACAAGTAATTTACTAACCTTTTGTTTAATGATAAAAATCAATAAACTTACACCGGATCTTGATCTTGAAACGAGTGATTAAATTACCACCTCTACGGTTGCTCACACAACACGTCGAACAAGTACGCTACCATGCTAGTGGTTACTTCACGTGCTCCAAACACCGATACAATCTCCTCTACGGTTGCTCACACAATCACATCAACCGAATATGTTAAGCTGTCTAGACTTAACTTCATAAACAAACAACACTTGTACCTTCTTGGATCAAAACCCTAATCAAAACAACCCTTGTGATTCTGAACCGAAAATCAATACCACCGAATTAGGGTTAACTCGTAAACCCTAATTTATCAAAAACCACTTGGACCGATCACCAGGGTCGTTATCCCCAATGACTAGTGAAATTGAAACCACGCTTAGGTTCGGATCCTGATTTGAATGTAGCAAAGATATTTGATTTGGAAAACTATGACTACTAAAAAAATGGACAATTAATCGAATACGGAAAACAAATAAAACGCGACTATTAAGCAAGTAAACTAATTTTAATCTCTAAAAATGTAAACTAAATTTATAAACCTAAGATATGACAAAAGAAAATTTTAGAAATAGAAATTACTATTTTTGGCTTTTTAGTTTAAAAGATATGAATTTTCCAAAATTTAAACTAATTAAAAACTATAAAAATAATAAAACTATTAAAAATAAAGTCCTAAAAATTTTATAAAAATTATACTAAATAAAGAAAGCGTGCAGAAATCTTAGAAAAATAAAAGCCCTAATTTTTACTTTTTGCTTAAAAGATTTTAATTAAACTAATTGAAACTAGAAACCCTAAAAATGAATTACAATATAAAACTAATTAAAACTTATCAAAAGACTTAATAAGGACTATCTGTGTAAAAGACTTAAGGGCTAACGGGGCTAAAACACTTAACTGTGTAAGGGATTAACATGGGAAAACAATGTAAAAAAACAGAAAAATTACAGGAAAAAGGACCCTGAGTACTTACCCCTACAAACAAACAAGTCCAATTATATAACACTAAATTCTAAAAGTGCTTAACATTAAAAACTTAAAAAGATAAAAGTTAGTAAAGGTAAGCTAGGGAGAACAACTTTAGAAAAACAAAAGCAACTATGGTCTGAAACTCAAAAATAAGCTCTAAAAGAGCTTCTCAATAAGCTGTTACAGAAACTAGGGGTTTGGGCCATGTTTTACTAAAACATCTATAAAATGCTAAAATTAAGCTCAATTCTAAAAAGGAAAAGAGTTCTAGGAAGCTTATGATGTGCTTAACCTAAAAAATGAAAAGAACTAGAACTAAACATCCTTTTAAGCTACTGAAATTAAGCATGAATTAAGCAAACTCAGAAAATAAGCAAAGAACTCAAATTCCAAATAAGCTAAAAACTTTTAAAAAGCTAAACTGGACTCTAAAACTTTTAAGGACTTATCAAACTACTTATAATCTATCTAAATAAGCTATAAAACCTAGACTCATAAGGTAAATTAACAAATTAAGATCCTAAAATTTCTAAGTACTGTTTTTGGTTTTTTAGTTACTTTTGACAGCAAAATAAGCTAGGAAAATAAGCTAGAAAATTAATTTAAAGACTTAATCTGATAATGAGCTATAACTAGACTACAAGATTCTAAAAGATAAAGTATTAACACCTAACTTAATGCTTAATTTGGGGCTTTGAAGACTCAAGCAGTACTAACTTTTGTTAGTACTGCTGATGTAAAGTTCCCTTTTTTAACAGCTGAATAAGCTAAGAAGATAAGCAGTAAATTAAAAACTAAAACTTAAACTATATCAAGCTATATCTAGATTACTTCTAACTTGAATTTAAAATCCTAAATCCTACTCTTACTTAACCAAAAATTAAGCCAGTGGTGGCAGTACTAACTTGTGACAGCAGTACTAACTTGTTAGTTAGTACTGTTAGTGTAAAGTATCAGCAGTACTAACTTGTTAGTACTGGTGCACTTTTGCACAAGTGTAAACCAAGTAGTGCAGGTTTCCTAAGGGAAATCCTACACTAAGACACACTCAAATAGAGTGTATAAACAAAGTTCAAGCAAGATCTAAGCCTTAAGGGCTTTGGATCACAGTTTTACAAGCAAAAAGTTAGTCAAAAAAAACTGCCCTGGTGTAAAAACAAAGATAATAAGCCATATCTTTTGAAATTTTGAACTCTAACTTATAAAAACTAAATGAAAACTATTCTTAAATGAAAACTCAGCTGACTTAAGCAAATTGCACAAGTAATTTTGACTTTTAGAGGTCAAACACATTTAAGCCAAACACCCCTTAAAAACTATGACAGATTTTGAGAAAAGCTTTTAAGTTGAAATTTAATGAACAAGTATTAACTACCAGACAATTAACAGATTAAAACTACTTTAATAAGCATGATTTAACAACTAAATAAGCAATAATCTAAGATCTATACTATTTTACTATATTTTTGGTTTTTAGAGGTTTTTAAGACAATAATATGAAAATCTATGATTTAAACTAAGAAAATTGAAAACAGATAAACAACTATGAAGATTTAGCTAGATAAAACTCAAATAAGCACTAATAAGCAAAGAGAATAAGCAAATAAGCAGATCTAAACATAGCAAGCAATGATATCATTATTTAAAGCTAGAATTTAAAGGAAAATGAAAGAGAAACTTACAAACTCCTCTAGCTAAACAAGAGGACCAATAAAGGCAGCTACAAGCTCCCTAGCTTATTAGATAAGCTAGGGTAAAGTCCTTGGGATCTCTTCCAAGTTAAGATCCCCTTCCAAAAGCTCTAATCCAATAAGATCCATGATAGATTAAACTGATTTAATGGTTTAGGTAAGATTAATTCTGAATTTAAATAGCTCTTATTTCAGCTTATAGACTGAAAGAGTTTATGAGTAGCTTATGACTATTTAGCTTAACAGTTTAAAGTAAAAAAGAGCTTATAAAGTAAATAAGAGAGCTTAAGAGAGATTAAAAAAAACTTCTGAATTCATTGATAGAAAACTTGATTACAATATTTAAAGAAATTACAAAGTTTAAAGAAAAATTAAGCTAAAAATTCATCCTAAAAACTACGTGTAAAATCTAGATATAAAAAAAATTCTACTCGTGTGTGTGAGAGTAAGGCCCTATTTATAGGCTCTGAAAGAAGCTTCTAGGATCTCTTGCCCTGCCCTCCAATCTTTCAATCCTGGCCAATCATTTCTTCAATCATTTGAGCATCAATTGTGGCCGTTTGATCAAGCTGTGGAAACCTGAGGATTGCCAGCATGGCATTCTTTGATGTGATGTTTGTGCTTCTTTTGTGAGTATTTTAGTACAAAAACCCACATAAATTTGTGCTTCCTCAAAATCCACGTGAGCTTCTTTGATGGGGATTGGCCAATGGGAGGGTTTGGTGATGTAATTCTCTGCCATGTCAGTCCTTGTCAACCGAATTGTCCTTTGTACCCTCTAATTTTAAAAACCCCTTTGTTTTGAGCCAAGGGCACATTTGGGACGATGATGAACAGTGAATGGGATTTACCCGCCCTTTTTCTAACTGAAATGGGTAAAAACTCGTTTGAACTTTGGGACATAGCAACTTCAGCCCTTGTGTTTTTTCTCCCATTTTTTAGTTATAATTGACTTTCGGGAATTGCAAGATTGGCCCTTGTGGTTTCATAAAAAAGAAGTGGGCTAAGGTTTTGGGCTTTTCTGGCTTCGGCTTTGGATCTTTGGCTTCTTTTTATACTCTTCTGATTCTCGTGTCCGTGCTTGCTCGCTTTTGACTGTTTTCTTGTGATTTTTGACTTATCCATACCTGCACACACAAAACACAAATACAAGCATATTTTTGCTATTTTTGGTCTGTTTTGGGTTTAATTGGGTTATTTTGGGTTTAATTGGGTTATTTTAGGCATAAATAGATATGTGTATTCTACACTTATCAATGTTCTCAGGCAAGTTAAAATCCCGTTGGTTCGGACCGTTCACCATTGCCTATGTCTTTCCATATGGCACAGTTGAGTTATCCCAAAACTCCAGGCCAAACTTCAAGGTGAACGGTCATAGAATTAAGCATTACTTTAGAGGGGACGTACCACAATTGGTTGTCCCGGATCTCGCAAACCTTCCCTAAGGACAAATGAATTCGGGGATTAGACAACCTTATGTGACCTAAACAAGCTCTTCGTGGGAGGCAACCATGCTTATCTGTAGATATATTAAAGTAGTAGGAATAAGTGTTTTTTTGTTGTGAGGAGGGTGTGCCTTTTTTCATTCTCGAAGTTTGCTTGTTTATTTGTGATTGTCCAGATATCCCGGATTTTAAAAGCCTCATCGTGCTCACGGTTTGTCCTTGCGAGTCACTCGAGCTCAAATCTCATGCTTCATGTGGGAAAATCCAATATCCTAAATCTAATCGACTAACGATTATCTTTAAGCATACTTAATAAACGCTTTAGATTTACGTAGAGACCTTACTAAAACATTAGGACAATGTTTATTTCTAGTATAGGGGATTCCTATCGCTTGTTTGTCTGCCTGCAGCTGTTGTTTTCGTGTAATCCCGTTTTTACCACCAAAATTTCAAAAAAATGAAAAAGTTAAAAAAAAATTCAAAAATAAAATAAGTGTTTTGTCATAATTTTGACTTTCCTGTTGGGTAGAATAAGAATAAATTTTAACCCGATCGAGCGTGTTGAGCTCTAGCTCGTTCCTTAACTTTTAGACTAAGCATTCGTGAAATCTTCGCGAAGAGCGAAAAATAATAGAGTTAAATATGAATTGGATGCTAAACAAGGATTATTTGGAAATCTTAAGAGCTCATGTATGTAATTTGTGGCTTTTTCTCCCATAAGCTTCTAATCCGGAACTAATACTACGTGCTATTTTGAGATTAAACTTAAATCAACAATTTTAGTCCTTAAGTTCAAACTTATACTTGAATTTTTAAAAATAAGTCACTCTGTAATTATTAAGAAAATATATATATATATTATATTTTAATAAAAAATATAAAAATTTTTTTTATATATATATATATATATATATATATATATATAATGATGAAAAATATAATTAATGAATAAATAAACTGTGGGCTAATAAAAGTTTACTGCATCTTGCCGGCTCACAACCGATATTACAGCCTTCTAAAGAAAGCCCATAGTAAGAATAAAAATCCGAGAGTGATAAAAGTTTGTTGCATCTTGCCAGCTCACAACCGATGTTGCAAGCCTTCTAAAAGGTCGAGGTTTACAATTGCATTAATGTTTATGTTTAAAATATTAATTTTAGATTAAAAATAAATCTCTTTTTGTTTAAATTTAAATATGCTTTTAACTTTGATCTATTTTTATTTTAAGTTTTTAAATAAGCTATGGATATACGAAAACCTACGAATTTTTGAAACTACAGGTCCTCCCGTGAGTTCCGAAACTATTCTCTGTAGGGTGTCAAAACCTGGCGTCCACTTAGCCGACAAGGTTGGGATGATGGTGCGAACGAAAGCCCGTACATGGGATGATCTCGCCTTCAAACCTCATTATTCTCGGTGGAACGTGAAACATAACTTTATACAAAAACGTTGATCCATGGTTGAAATTCAAATCGCACAGTCACCTAAGATATAATAATTGTCGTGAGTGAAAAGTTCACATTATACAATAGGAGTAGTTAGCATCTTAAATTGATATTTAGCGGTGATTTCGTTTTAAAGCTTGGTTAAGAGCGAAGTGGAAAAGTCGGAGGACGATGAATATATCCTTTTAGGGGCATTTTTCCCGGATCGAAATGCATCTTGTTTCTATGATCCCTAACAGTTTTTATGAAATAACGAAAGACATAATGATAGTTAGTTGCAAAAAAAAATAAAAAAAATACAAAAATATTAGTAGGAATAAGTGTATATCTTTAAGAATGGTAAAAACGGGGCTTCTCTAAACTCTTGATTCTTTAATTCCCCTCGATGAACACTTAGCTACTTTTCGAGGTAATTAGTCGAGGGGGATCGAGATTCTTAGTTTTCCTAAGTGCTTACTTATAGAATGCATGAGACACGGCAATATCTTAGAAAGGGATTTTGTATGTGTTTAATTACACATACATTTGACCACTAAAAACAAAGTTAAATGACCAAAAACGTACCAAAAATACATTGTATTTGTATGTTTTGCATTTATATTGTGCAAGAAACGAATATCCAAGAAAAGGACAAAAATCAAAGCCAAAATGACAAAACCAAGCAAGAGAACGGAAAGACAATGAGAAGTCAAAAAGACCAAGTCAAAGTCAAAGTCAACCCCAGGAAGTGGCATTGGAAAAAAAAAAAAAGAAGCATCGAACTGAACCCGAAAAAAAAAAAAAAAAAAAGAAAAAAAAAACGCTAAATTGCCAAAATTGCCTGGGGTCAACCCACTTATATCTTTATAAGCCTTAAGCCTTCTAAAAGGCCCAAGTCCTTTTAAACCATACCCGGCCCAACAACTAGCCCACCATCACCCTTTATAACACCCCGTTAATCCCCTTCCCTCTTAAACTTAACCCCGTTAGTCCTCAAAAGGACTAACGGTGCAAACACCAACCCAACTTCAAGGGCAAAAATTGTAAAACTCAAGGACTATAATTGCAATACATTTATATAACCTCAGGGACCATTCTTGCCATCTTTCCAATCTTTCAAAAATTGCGGGAACAACTGTACATCCCCTTCATGTGCCCTGTCCTCACTACCCGCCAAAACACTCCAACACTATTCCCTTTTCTTCTCCCCCTTGTCGACCAACCTTATCCCTCCCCTTATTGCCACCTTGGCAATCCCTTGCATCCTTATTCGTCAAGGAATCAAGACAAAAGATGAAGGGCTTTGATCATATGACATGGACACTACTCATTTTGGATGGCTATGATGACTCTTGGAGCCTTCTCACACAACAAACACACCTGCAAGATCCCTCACAAAGAAAGCACAACCCCTAAGAAATCCTTCTTTTGATTATAAAAATAGGTTCATTTGTAAGCCTTGGGGAAGTGAGTTTTTCTTAGTTTTTTTTCTCACCTATATAATTTTAGCTTTATTATTAGTGTAACTTATTAATATTGTAAGGTTTTCTTTTAATAATTAATGAAATTTAAATTTTATCTTAAATCCCGTTTTACTCATTAGTGCTTAACAGCTATTCCTAATCTTGCATAAGCCTTTTATAAGAACTTATTTAATCATATTGTTAAACTGTTTTCATTTATATATAAGGTATTTAAGAAAATTTTACAAAAATACAAAAAAAATATCACCCTCAAATACCACAGCTTTTTGGATGATAAGCCGGATTTGGATGGGCTTATGGACACTACTAGCTTATCTTTGATAAGCTAAGAGCTATAATAAGCTCTTTGAGCCATTGCCAGTTTGAGCAAGAGCCTTTGTAAGTTTCCTTTTTCCAAGTTTTTAGCTTATTTACTATTCAACTGCTTATTGTGCTTATTATTTTCTTATTGCTGCTTATTTATGCCTATTTGTGTTCTTGATTGCTTATTTATGCCTGCTTATAGTTTAGATATCATTTGTTTAAAGTTTTCTTATAATCTGTCTTGAAATAGCTTATAAACTTGCATAATCTGTTTCAGCTTATTTGAGTGCTTATTTGTTATTGAGATTTGCTTAATATTGTTTGTTTTACTTATTTAATATCTGGTCTTTTGAATTTGTGCTTTAAATAAGCATTAATCTCTTTAAAAAAGCCAAAACAGTTTTTAAAGGGGTGTTTGGTTTAACTGTTTTCATGGGTTAAAATGGGTCAAAATTGCATTTTGACACTTGAGTCAGTTTAGTTTAGCTTAAATTAGTCCAAAAATTCAGTTTGTTTAAGTTTTTAAGTAGTAAATCTCATTTTTAAGGTTTTAAGAGTTTGTTGTTTGAAACTGTTGGTTTAAGCTTATCTTATTTGCTTATTTGATTGTGATCTTGCTTATTGATGTTTTGTGATGTTATTTGTGTTTATGCAAGTGTTAAAATAGGTTAGAAATCAAAGACATATAAGGCCTGCATTTGTTGTTTGTATTTTGCCAAGTCTGTCAAAAAGTGCTAAGTGTTTGAAAATTTTGAGAAATGGCTTTTTCAATTCTTATTGTGGCTTATCCTGAATTTTAAATACTCTCTTTGATTGTTGTATTCTTGGACTTGAGGTCAAAATCTTACTTTCTGTTTTGTAGTTATATAGTCATAAGAAATCGTAATGTTTGCTTATTTTAAGCTCAAAATTGGTGTTTTGTTAAGATTACAAAAGTTTACAAAAATTGTCCAGTGTCAAAATGTTGTGAAAAGTTTTTTCAATGAAGCTTTAGAGGTGCTTATTTGAATTTCAAACGCTTTTTCATTGTTGCTTATTGTAGCTTTTTGGCCATTCTTTTTAGTGGTATAAGCCACTAAGCCATAAGGATCTGTTTTCTAGCTTAAAATTAAGCTAGAAAAGTCCCTTTTGACCTTTTTGCTTATCAATTTTTGCCAAAAAGCTAATTTGTTTATTTAAGCTTATTATCTTATTGTATTTGCTTATTATAGGTTTAGTTTAGCTTATTATGTTAGTTTGAGCCCAATTTAGCTTATTACTTTCAGTTTAAAACTTATTTAAGCTTATTTGCCTTGTAGCTTAAAATCCTTAAGTTTTATAGTTGCTTATTTTTGTTCAAAAGTGCTTTTTAGATATAGCTTATCATCTGTGTTATTTTATTTCTCTTTTTTGTTTGCTTATTAGTGCTCAAAAAGCTTAACAGTTATCATTTAAGTGTCTTAGTATAATTTAGCTTATTCTGTCTCTTTACAACTTATTTTAGTACTTATTTGTGGTTTATAAAAAATGTGTTTTTGTAAAAGTTGCTTATTTTTTATCCCTTTAAAAAGTTGTAAAAAATGGCTTTTAAAAAAACATTTGGGAGTTAAGGGAAGTCCCATGTGAGCAATGCTCGAACCCAGGACCTCACCCCTACTCACCAAACATTTTATACACAACACACACTACCACTCGCCCTTGGGTCTTTTTCAGTTTAATCTTGCAAAATTAAATACTTATACACGTTTTGGCCTGTTTGGCTTATAAGCCATTTTTAGCTTATATCACAGCTTATTTGATAAGCTGTTTTTCCCAGCTTATTTTTATTAGATTCTTCATTGTTCAAGCTACTTTTGCTAATTTTTTCAGATTTTTATTAAATAGTTTAGTATTTTTAAACATTTAATTTCATTAAAATCTTTTTTAATTCATAAAAAATTATAAAAAAAGTCAAAAAAATATAATTCTTTTTTAGAAAATTTTCTTTTAACATTTAGGACTTAGAAAAATTAGATTTGCTTTCGTAGGGTTAAAATTGCAAAATTTGATTTTTTAAAGAACGGGATTGAATCCCGTTCACGTTTTTAGTGTTTTTGAGCCCTAATCTCTTCCGTTTTTGGTCTAGTTTTCTTTGTTCTAGCATTTTAGTCAATTAAGACTTATAAAAACCAAAAAGATCATTTTATGACTTAATTTTGAAAATTTAGGGTTTTTAGGTCGCGTTTTAGGATTCTCGGTTTGCGTTTTTAGATAAAAATTTGTTTTCACTTTAATGTTTTTTAAGTGTTGTGTCTTACTTTTCCCCGTAGCTTTAGAAATCCAATCATATCTTGTCCATTCAAGCATCATTATCAAAAGCCGACTCGACTATTTCAATTGCATTCCTCATGGGGATAACGACCCGGGAATCATAACTTCCGGTTTTTTGTTTTTACTACATTGAGAGATTTTTTATTCTTATCCTAATATTTATATATTTATATATTTATAAGTATTATATATTTATTTATATATATATAAAAATGTTAGCATCAAATCAATCAGTTTTTATATGGACCTTCATCAATTGCCTTGTTAAGACATTTCCTAGTTTCTCTCTTTCGATTAAGGTATCTTCAAAAACAACTTGCCCATGGTATGTAGCTACCTCTCTCAAGCATTGGAGGTCTAGTCTCAGACAAAAAAAAAAAAAAGAACTGGCATACAAGAAGATTGTTGATGTACAATAGACGTTGACAATTCTTGTGATTCAAAACTTGAATCTTTGTAGACGAAAAATAGTTATGTTTGTGATCAACAAAAAACTTCAATACTTGTCAAGTATAACACGTGTGTCAAACCCGTTTTCCAAATTCAGTAACACTGTTCACGAACAATACTAAACTCGGTAACACAGATCTCGGTCAGAACTAATCTCGGTATCTCAGATCTCAGACAGAACTAATCTCGGTAACTAAGATATCGGACAAAACTATTTCTTAAACTCGGACCTTTTCTCGGATAGAACTAAACTCAAATTCGGAATATTACTTATTTTTGATATTCACACTTTTTGAAAAACTATTTCAATCAAAAATTGATACAAATTATCATGATAAAACCGTAATATGACCAATTTTGATGAAACTCGGTTCCTTATTTGATATATTCGGAAAATGAATACGTACTATTTCGCTATATCCGAAATTGATATTTTCCCTTACTTTGGAATTGAAAAATGACCACAATTTTGATAAAACCGAAAATGTAAATCACTTTTGAATCCACAAATCAGTTTTTATTTTTTGAAAAATATCAATTTGACTCAAACTCGATATAACCGATGTAACAACTGGCAATTTTCAGAATTGTAAATGACTATTTAACCCTTTGACTTTTCGGGTCCGACTTGACTTTTTAACTTTTGATCTTTTATTGTCACATAAAAAAAATTTACCGCGTAACCGGTAATTTTTCGGAACATATTTAAATAATAAATCATATTTATTTTTACATATCTGTCATGTGTAAATTATTTTTAACTTATTTAACTTGAAAACGAGAATATATATGTTATTCATAAATTGGCTTATCAAAAACGACCCGCTAAATCACGTTTTCACAACTCGACTCCTAAAAGCCACTTTGATGTAAAACGACATCCCGGACAACTTTTTAGTTTTACCCGAGACCCGAAAACAAACAGAAAACGACTAAAATACCCTCGCAAAATTTTGAAAACAAAACAAACGCGTACTGACAAAGAAATAATTAAATTATATTTAATTATCACTTTTTATTAATGAAAAATATTTAATAAATTACTTAGCATTTAATAAAAGCTGTTTGTTTGAAAACGCGAATAATTCGGTAAAAATTCATTTTTAATTTCGACAAGACATAACCGAGTAACCAAATAAATAACAAAAATATTTTTATAAAATGTATAAAATTATTTTATGAAAATACATCGAGTAAATACTTATTTGTATATGAAAAATGATTTGAAACGCAATGGCGGCGAGTTCGTATTTAAATCACCCGTAACTAGTCCAACGAGGACCGAGCCATATTAACAAAAAATACATCTTTGGTCCCTCTGGGAAATATTTATAAATTTCAACCCCTAAACTATATACACTTCCATTTCCTTTTAAAGGTTTTTTTTATATATATTATAAAACCAAATATAACACAAATTAGGGTTCACATATTTATATAACCCACACCACACATACATCTCCCTCCTCTCCACTTTGCCGGCGCCCCCATATTTTTCGGCCACCTTTTTCGGAGAGTACTTCCGGCGACCTCTGCCGACAACCATGCCGCCACCAAATCTATCACCCACACAATCTACACCACCTTTATCATCTCGGCTGCTATATCACATCATCACCACCATCTTCGAACCATCCACACCTCCACGACCATCTCCACCATTCGACGATGCCCCTCGCCACCACGGCTGTAATAGCCGAGACCACCCCCATCACCATGCCACTGCCACCGACGCCACCACACCACCATCACCACCATGTTCACCAGCCACCTATAAGGGTCCATGTGGATTTAAACCATCATCAAGGGTGCGTTGGTTTTGTTATACACCAAGGTGCGTGTTCGGATTTCCAAAACAAAACAACATGGGTGCGTTTGATTGTTAGTAACACACCGAAGGGTGCGTTTGGTTGTTAAAACAGCTCACAAGGGCGCGTTTAGGTTTTTCACAGCATAGAGTACGTTTGGTTTTTTATTTTAAAAATGTATAGGGTCTGTTTGGTTGTTCTAAAGACCAACAGGGTGCATTTGGATCTGTCATTAACCACAAGAGGGTGTGTTTGGCTTTGATAAAACCACCATAGGGTGCGTTGGGCTGTTAGAAACAGCTTTAGGGTGCGTTTGGTTGTGCAGGAACACACTAAGGGTGCGTTTGGTTTGACAGTTACAACATAAGGGCGCGTTTGGGATTAACAAAACAGCCAAAAAGGGGCGTTTGGGTTAACAGAAAAACCATAAGAGTGCATTTGGTTTAGCAATAGTTAGGAGTGCTTTTGGTTGGCTGTGTAACAGTCGTAAGGGCGTGTTTGGGTGAGCAGGAAAACCAGTAGGGTGCGTTTGTTTTATATCAATCTAGGCAATTATATATAACCAGAGTTGAGAGCAGGTAGAAGGTCGATTATGAAAACCTGATCTAATGGTGGTTTAATGGTTAAATAAATATGTTGGTGTATATTTTGTTTTTGGTGTTTAATAACGTATTTGGGAGTATTTGGATTTGGGGATAAAAACTGTTAAGGGGTGTGTTTGGGTTTGCAACATGGATTAATTTAATTGAGGGAAAATAATTAACTTTTGTTAATATGGAAAACGTCAAATAAACGAATAGGTCATGCCGAGATTTTATAAATCCTAACACCTTAAAAAAACTTTTACAAATCTTACTTTACTTATTATCCTGAAAAGGACGAATTAAATGCCTTAAGAATTATTAGACCGTGAAGAACCGGTAATCAAACGTAAGCTATAATTTTAGAAGAAGTCATTTGTCTAATCCGCAAATTTAAACGTGCGATTATTTTTATAAAGAAACTTTCTATTAAATCATTTGGGGATATCCGGGCACGTGTATTATTTAGTTTCTTTTATTTTTATCATCTTTCTTATATAATACTTGGAAAATATTATATAATTAAATCATTTTATTTTAAATGTCACCTTTTAGATATAAAATAACACGGTCTTGTAATATATACGCTTCAGTATTCGTTTGGTTGTGTATCTTGTTATATAGATAATCACAGGTAAGAATTATATACTTGGTCATATTTTCATTATTTAATATATACCGGAATATATTACAGACACCATTTGCGTTACTTCATGGTTTATTTTATTTACCTAACCAAACCACCAAGCTATTACAACTTTAAATCTAAATCTTTTATCAACGTGTCGCGTTGATGTACTCATTCATCGGAAAACCCAAATACATTATCCTAGGCTAGTAGGATATAACCGTTAAGATAAACCGCAACTTCTTGGTCGAGCCGTTCGAGTTTTCGTTTTGTCTGGCGCTTAATATGCGCATTCCTGCCAATCGTTCTACAACATCAATGTGAGTTTATAGCCCCATGTTTTACTTGTTTTACATATATTTTTGGGGTGAGAACATGCTTGTTTGCAAATGCATTTACATGGTTGATTACAAATTGTTACAACACTTTACCTAGCGCGCCTATGGAAACATTATTTGACTTTATTTTTTGTCCTCAAATACATACTTTACATTTGAAATGATTATGAATTACTTAGGATGATTGAACTGAAACTACAATAAATGCCCGCGGTGTTCTCAGGAAGGACACCTGTGAGGGGTCCACATCATTATTTTCTCGGGTGTTCTTGGGGGACACCTGCGAAGGGTGCACATTTATTAATTGCCCTGTTCTTCCTTGGAGGGGACACCTGCGAGGGGTACATATTCATTACTGCCCGAGTGTTCTTGGAGGGGACACCTGTGATGGGTACATATGGTTTTCATTATTGCGTGGGTGTTCTTAGAGGGGACACCTACAATGGGTACATAGTGCATTAGTTTCATGAACTTAGAGTAATAGTAATCATTGTTTTATACACATAGGAATATTTACGTTGCTTTGAATAAAGTGGCAATACATACTTTGGACAATTGCGGTCCACTATTCATACGTAACATTATGTGACTATTTTGGGATTGAAATGGGTCATAATGCATATATTACAACTCTTAGATTTCTAAAATCATACCTACATTTTGGAAAACATCAAGGATTGAAAACGGTCCATTCACGCTTTACAGAACTTTGGTTCAACATTTATACTTACAAAAGCCTATGAACTCATCAACTTTATGTTGACACTTAAAGCGAATGTTTTTTTCCTCAGGTGAATTAGAGCTGCTTCCTTGATGTTCACCATAGGCTAAATTTGACAAGATTTTATTCATGGATTTCTACTTACATGCAAATGATCAAATCTCGTTGTATCATTTTCTAGCTTTTCATTGTGATGCAATTATGGGACAAGTCTTATATCAATTTCAAGAAAATCAACGAGATTACTTCTCAAACGACACATTTATAGGTCGTTCTCCTTGTATCCTTGTGCTCGTATTATGAAGTAACGCCCTCAATGACATATTCTTCTCGGCGACCCTAATTTTAGGGTTTACAGATTGGTATCAGAGCCCTGGTTTATAAGATAAACTAGTTGACATAATTTACCCTAGATATAACTGTTTTCACAAACATTGTATCACATCAAACATTTTTCAAAGTGCATACACATAATTTGCTTACTTGCTTACATTACTTGTTTACATTAGTGCTTACATGACATACATATATATAATATATATGCTTACAATCCCTTATGCGAATATATCGTAACGTTTATTTATATTAAGATTTATTTAATAAAACCAGAAAACGTTTCCTTAAGACATTGTAGTTGCACAATGGTCCATTTTACTTTAGGACATTGTGATTGCACAATGATCTTCATTTTACTTCTTAGACATTGTGAGTTGCACCATGGTCTCACTAAGAAATTTCGTATTTCTCAAACATTGTAAGTTAAACAATGGCCTCTAAGAATAATTTTCTTTCATAACTTCATACATCATCGTATTACGCGAAAGCCATCATAACTTTGTTTACATGGAATTATGTATGAATCTAAGTATTACAAGTCTTGTATGGGCGGGAATTGTAATACGAGATTGAATTAAAAATGGCATGATGACTTGTTCAAAAAGAACCTTCATCTAATTCTATAACCGTGATACTCATTCATTATTTTGAATACTAATGTCGATCTCGCCTGATTGTTTTTATCCCCGTCACCGAAGACGAGTTTTAAACACTCATCCCATACTCATTAGAGCACATGCAGCGTCATGTCATCCACCACCTTGAAGGTTGTGTGAATACGCGTATTGTATCAGAAATTATTAAGTATGATGATTTATAATCTCTTTATTTGAAAGGATTGGGACCCTTCTTCATTTAATAAATAAATTGTAATTATCGAACCATACGGTTTTCAATTCATTATTTACATAAATTGGGATGCTTCTTTATGCAAATAATAAATTATAAATGAGTGGGCTTAATGGTATCCAATATGACACGAGTATGAACTCGAACCCGACAATCACCGAAATCCATTAAAAAGGTCTAGAAACACAATCGTGTCTTACCACTCAGCAGAATCTTAAGGCCTCACTTGAGCTACCTTATCTCATTCATAAGTTATTACTTTTGCCGTTACAAATCTTTAAGATCATGAACTGTCTGTGGAGCTAACCGATTTGTACACACTTGAACTAATAGAGTTGATTCATTCTCGAGCTAACGACTGAGTACCATATCCCGCCGTTTATAGCATAAGCTCTCCCGCAAGCTCCTCCTATTTGTTGAACTTTATACTGAGGATATTGTTTCTCGAAATATCATGACACTCCACATCCCCTCACCATTTGTTATAATTATTGTCGTTATGGTTGTTGTTTGGTGGGTTCCTGTGCGCGGTCCCCAACTTGTACAACTATATCCAATAGTAATGCAAACCCCCCCCCTTAAAACCAGATTTAAACACCCATCGACGAAAGAGATAGTCGAACTATTCATTTTCGGAGCCACTATATCGAAGACTTCTTAGGAGGTCGCGCTAACATCCTAGTACTGCCAAGTAAGTAGAATACTTACATCCATTAGCCTCGTCTGTTATTAATCATTGAATATTACAGATAGCAGAAACTAGACCAACCTAGCACGTAAAACATTAAACTATACACAGACATACTCCCGCACTACACTTTCCTTCAAACCTTTCACTATTCAGAAACTTTCCTTATAATGCGTCATAACATCCATAAGTATGTAACTGATAATATTTTTTTTCTTGAGATACTCCATTATTTGATGGATTAAATTATCCTAGTCAAACCTAGCCAAAATTTTTGGTATAGTTGAAATTGTTGAAACATCGAATTTTTGGCTTAATAAAGTTTCAGTGTCCCTTGTTTAAGAGAACTGGTTTATAAAATCTTAAATCTGTTTCTTCTTGGTCACTACAATCGTTAACACAAATAAACTCGGGACGAGATTTCTTTAAGGGATAGGTAACTAGTACAAACCTGGCAATTTTCAAAATTGGTAAATGACTATTTAACCCTTTTGATTTTGGGTCTGACTTGACTTTTTGGACTTCGATCTTTTATGTCACATAAAATCGATTACCTCGTAACCGGTCATTTTTCAGAACATATTAAAATAATAAATCATATTTATTTTTACATATCTCTCATGTGTAAATTATTTTTAACTTATTTGATTTGAAAACGAGAAGTATTATGTTATTCATAAATTGGCTTATCAAAAACGACCCGCTAAATCACGTTTTCACAACTCGGACTCTAAAGCAATTTGATGTAAAACGACATCCCGGACAACTTTTTAGTTTTACCCGAGACCCGAAAACAAACAGAAAATGACTAAAATACCCTCGCAAAATTTTGAAAACAAGAACAACGCGTACTGACAAAGAAATAATTAAATATATTTAATTATCATTTTTATTAAATAAAATATTCAATAAATTACTTATCATTTAAAGAAAGCGTTTTTGTGAAACGCGAATTATTCGGTTAAATTCATTGTTTAGTTTCGGACAAGACATAACCTGGGTTACTAAATAAAATAACGAAATATTTTTTATAAATGTTATAAAAATATTTATGAAATACTATCGAGTAAATACTTATTTTTATAGGAAAAATAATTTGAAACGCAATGGCGCGAGTTTCGTATTTTAAATCACCCGTTAACTAGTCCAAACGAGACCCGAACCATTATTTAACAAAAATTACATCTTTGGTCCCTCTGGTAATATTTATATATTTAACCCTAAACTATTATACACTTTCCATTTCATTTTAAAACTTTTTTTTATTAATAATATAACACAACTATACACAAATAATAACACCAAATTAGGTTCGATTTTTTATAGTACCCTACACACACATACATCTCCCTCCTCTCCACTTTTCCGGCGCCCCCATATTTTCCGGCCACCTTTTCCGGCGAGTACTTTCGGCGACCTTAGCCGACAACCATGCCACCACCAGATCTATCACCCACACCATATACACCACCTTCTTCATCTCGGCTGCTATATCACATCGTCACCACCATCTCCGAACCATCCACACCTCCACGACCATCTCCACCATTCGACGACGCCCCTCGCCACCACGGCTGTAATAGCCGAGACCACCCACATCACCACGCCACTGCCACTAAAAGACGGTTCGCCACCACACCACCAATTTTTACCCAGCCACCTATACGGGACCGTGTGTGGATTAGTAAACCATATCAGGGTGCGTTGGTTTTGTTCATAGCACCAAGGGTGCGTTGGGTTTTCAAAACAACACCAACAGTGGGTGCGTTTGATTGTTAGTAACACACCGAAGGGTGCGTTTGGTTGTTAAAACAGCCCACAAGGGCGCGTTTGGGTTTTTCACAGCATAGAGTGCGTTTGATTTTTATTTTAAAAACGTATAGGGTCCGTTTGGTTGTTCTAAAGACCAACAGGGTGCGTTTGGATCTGTCATTAACCACAAGAGGGTGGATGTTATGTTGGATAAAACCACCATAGGGGTGCGTTGGCTGTTAGAAACAGCTTTAGGGTGGTTTGTTGTGCAGGAACGCACATAAGGTGCGTTTGGTTGGACAGTTTACAACATAAGGGCGCGTTTGGGATTAACAAAACTACCAAAAAGGGGCGTTTGGGTTAACAGAAAAACCATAAGAGTGCGTTTGGTTTAGCAGCAGTTAGGAGTGCGTTTAGTTGGCTGTGTAACAGCCGTAAGGGCGTGTTTGGGTAGGCAGGAAAACCATTAGGGTGCGTTTGATATATATAATCGACAAATAAATATATCCTAGGATTTTTATAATTATAAAACCTGATCTAAGGGTGGTTTAATGGTTAAATAACGTATTTGGGAGTATTCGGATTTTTGGGGATAAAACTGTAAAGGGGGTGTGTTTGGGTTTTATTAATATGGGAATTAATTTAATTGAGGAAAAATAATTAACTTTTGTTAATATGGAAAACGTCAAATAAACGAATAGGTCATTTGAATTTTTATAAATTGCTACACTTAGTAAACTTTTACAAATCTTACTTTACTTATTATCCTAAAAAGGACGAATTAAATCCGCAAATTTAAATATGCGATTATTTTTATAAAGAAACTTTCTATTAAATCATTTGGGGATATCCGGCACGTACGAATTATTTAGTTTCTTTTTCTTTTTATCATCTTTCTTAATAATAATATTGAAAGTATTTTATATAATTAAACCATTTTATTTTAATTATCACCTTTTAGATATAACACAGTGGTCGTGTAGTTATATACGCTTCGAGTTATTTCTTTTGGTGTGTACTTGTTATCTAATATCAACGGTATGATTATATACTTGGGGTTCATTTTTCATTATGTAATATATACGGAATATATTACACACTTTGCGTTTACTTCTTGATTTATTTATTTAACCAACCACCAAGCTATTACAACTTTAAATCTAAATCTTTTATCAACGTGTCGCGTTGATGTAATCATTCATCGAAAAACCCAAATACATATCCATTATGCTAGTATGATAGAACCGTTAAGGAAAAACCGCAAACTTCTTGGTCGAAGCCTTCCATTTCTGTTTTGTGATTTTATAAGCCCCAAGTTTACTTGTTTTACATATATTTTTGGGGTGAGAACATGCTTGTTTGCAAATGCATTTACATGGTTGATTACAAATTGGTTTACATACTCATTTACATAGCTCGCTATGGGATACATTATTTGACTTTATTTTTGTCTCAAATACATACTTTACTTTTGAAATGATTACGAATTATGCTAAGGCAATTGAACTGATAACAACAAGTAAATGTCGTGTGTTCTTGGAAGGGACACCGTATGAGGGGTACACAGTATAATATTTTATTGGCCCGGGTGTTCTTAAGGGGGACACCTGCGAAGGTGTACATTTATTATTGCCCGTGTGTTCTTGGAAGGGGACACCTGCGAGGGTGACATATTCATTACACCATTACTGACCGAAGTGTTTCATAGGAGAGGGACAACCATGTAATGAGTAACAAATATGGTTTTCATTACTGCCTGGGTATTCTTGGAGGGGACACCTACGATGGGTACATAGTGCATTGGTTTCATGAACTTAGAGTAATTGTAATCATTGTTTTATACACATAGAATATTTACGTTGCTTTGAATAAAGTGGCAATACATACTTTGGACAATTGCGGTCCAATTTTCTTACGTACATTTTGTGACTATTTGGGGATTGAAATGGTCATGCATATTTTACAACTCTTTGATTTCTAAAAATATTACATACATTTTGGAAGAACATTCAAGGATTGAAACGGTACATTATCACAAGGCTTTACAGAACTTTGGTCTACATTTAATACTTACAAAAACCAAAAGAAACTCACCAACTTTAATGTTACACTTTTAAGCATGTTATTTTCAGGTGAATTAGATGCTTGGCTTACTTGATGTGCATCGGAGTCTAAATTTGACAAGATTTCATTCATGAATTTCTACTTACATGCAAATAATCAAATCTCGTTGTATCATTTTCAAGCTTTTCATTGTGATGCAATTATGGGACAAGTCTTATACCAATTTCAAGAAAATCAACGAGATTACTGTTTCAAACACACATTTAAGAGGTCGTCTCTTCAATTGTATCTGTGCTGTTGTATTATGAAAGTACCAGCCCGTTAGACCATATTCCGCAGTACGACCTAATTTAGGGTTTACAACTAAGTTTGTTTCAATAAACTCGAATCATTCCGAACTTTTTATTTCCTAACGTAAAACTTGATAAAACCGAGAATCACGTATCTATTACAACAATGATGCTTTTACCAAACCAAAATGAGAAGTAAATTCTAAGACAAATAAACTACTTTTCCAAAAAGGAAAAAAAAAACCCCACAAAAAAGTGTCCATCCATGAATCCTCGGTAACAACTTTCGAGATTGACAAAGCGACACTAAAATACGTTTCTCGATAAAATCTAGATCACATAACTACACAAACCTCGATCTAACATGAACTTAACTAACCAAAAATGACTAATTGAATGCTTAATTACCTTCAAATTCCACAATTAAAGACTTTACGAATGTCGATGAACGAATCAAACACGTGCTGAATTTGCTCAATCTCGACCAAAACAAGCACGTCTAAACCATTTTTGATGCCAAAACTGAATGAAATAGTGAAACGTGATAACGAAAATACTCAAGAAGATCGAATAACGCTCGAAATCATCAAAATCTTTCGAATTGAATCCACGTAGAACTCAGACGTGATCTCGATCACAAACACAAACACTCTTAATCTCTAATGGCGTATGATACCACTTGTTAGGTCTTGTTTTAGCTTGAATCAGGCGAAATAGAATATAGAGAAACAAAGAGGGAGGCAGTATTCCAACAATTTCCAAATTTTATAACAAAAGAAAAAAAATTGAGGGAAAAGTTGTTACAAGCCATCAATCACCTAGTGAAGATTAGGTGGCCAATTTATAGGAGAAGAGGGAGGCTTCCCTTCCTTCCTTTATTTTCCTAATTTTGGTAATTAGTCCCTAATCTTTGGTAAATATGTTATTTTTCACTTTTAGCATATTAAACCATATTACAAACTACTTTCTACTAAGTAAAATAAAGACTAAACACTAGAAATAAATAAAACCACTTAAAGTATCATAATCGACACTTTAATGATCCTAACAGAAAACAGTGTTAGCAAACCCAACAGATGTTCCACACGAAACCTCTTGAAATAATATTACGAAACCCAACTCTGCATTACAAAACCTCTTGAATCAATGTAACAAAACCTAAAAAATATGTGTTACGAAACCTCTTACACGAGATACGAAACCTTCCAATATGAAAAACTGAATTACAAAACCTTCAATTAGGAAAGCTGTGTTACGAAACCTCTGTTTACGAAACCAAGTCTTATGAAACCTCATGGTAATAAAACGTTAGCAATTCACTGAAACAATACCTCTGCTACGAACCTAAGAAATAACTAAACCTTTGAAATACGAAACCTTCAGTTATGAAACTGTGTTACGAAACCTCTCATATGAAACCTGTGTTATGAAAGCTTGAAGTACGAACCCAAGCCAATCTCTTGATACGAAACCTCCAGTTACGAAACCACAGATATACAAATGCTTCACAGTCTATGAAACCAAACAGTTACCGAAAGCTCCAATATATGAAACCAACTTTCTTAAATTCAAAATTCCCTTACTTTTATAAATTTTTAATATATTTCTATACTTGTTATAAATTCTAAGCTACGAAACTAATAAGAACAAAACCTTTCAATATGATTTTTAAGCAGTTTAGAGTGATAATAGCAATGTTATCTTTTGAAACTGACAAAGTTCTATGTTACGAAAGCTATTGACAGTTTTACAAAAGTTAGGGTAGTTTACGAAAGCTAAGAAACACTTACGTATGGCAGTTACCAAAAGCTCAACTGTGATACGAAAGCTCAAAACTAAAATACGAAAGCTATTTCCTGCCTAAAACCAGTTACCAAAACCTATTTCCTGACTTATGAAAGCTATCAAATCCATATTTTTTGATCAAAATCAAATCTAAAAAGTATTTTCGTAAACTAGATATTAAACCTATAATTTTGATGATTACGAAAGTTATATTTTAACATTTTAAGATCAAAAACTCATCAAATCATAGAAGTAACACATAATTGTCTGTGAAACCTTCAAAACTCTTCGTTACGAAAGCTTCTTGATCGAAAATTGATATGGTTAAGCTCGATTTGATCCACGAAACACACACTAGATCTCTCTCGACGATAGATACCACTTGTTATATTGCATGTTTGCACTATAGTATCATATGAAAGTTATAGAATTAGAAGAGAGGAGCTAGAGAGTATTTTTCATCATTTTCAAAGTTTTTATTAAAAGGGAAAATAGAAATGGGAAGGAGAAGTGAAGTTACAAAATGTAAAGACTTGTATTAATACCCCTCCTATATGGGTATTTATACTTATTATTATCCTATTCTATTTTCCTAACTTTAGTCAAACCTTGGTCAACTTTACTCAACTTTGACCAAGATAGACTTTATTACATTATAATTTCTAATTAAAACTATAAACAAAACAAAGACTGATACAAAAACCAATTCATCGAAATAATAAACACTTTCTTAAACCTAACAAAACACTATGCCAATTTTGATAACCTAGCTTGTAAAGGCACGAGATACCCTTTATCATTTGCTACTTATAACCAAAACATTATCTAACACTTTATAATCCTCAAAATACAAAATAGAAATACTATTTCATTCTATCTTGCTTTCATAAGGCAGAACTAAGGGCAAAGAGAGAACATTTTAAAAGTTTTATTAAGGGTTTACAAGGAGATTCATCTTGGGAAATATGTTAGTAAGGGTTTTTAGGTTGATAAATTTTGGGTTGCATAGAGTTCTTCTTGTATTCGTTTTCACTAAACACTCTCATCATCTAATAATCATTCATAAAACTCTTTCATACTAAATTTTACATATAAAATGCATGCCATGTTCATATTAGCACTTATATATACTTGTGGTGTTAAAGAAGTTGATAAAAAGCTCATTATGCAAACAAAGTTTTTGCCATTATTTTCAGACCTAATTTTGTATTTTTAAAACCAATCTAAACGTGTTTCTGGTCTTAGCCATTCTTGGTACACCTACATATATTTCTTGGGATATTCCTTATTTTTCGGAATTTTTAGAGCTTGTTCACTATAGTTAATAAATCATATAAGAGAAGTTAGTTAATACCGACAAGATTCTAAGTACCGGATTTCAATCGTAAAAATTACTATGTTAGGAGTGTTTTGCTTATTTGAGCCAGTTGAAACAATTATCGAGGACTCTTTAAATTAAAATCTAAGAGTTGAGTGAACAAATGATGCTAAGTCAGGAAGGAGATACGACCCGATTATCGAAGGGCAAAGTAGCTGCCTTTTGACAGCTTTGACACAGGTGCACCTTTTTTGTTGTAGCGTTTAATTGGTATGGAAATGAGTCATATGGCTTACATATTTGAAAACTATATTCAAAGTAGATAATTTTAGAGTCTGGAAATGCTTGATTTTATGGGAAAATGATAGAGATATAGCCGATTTACGACCAAAGTTTTCTGAAAATGTCACCATCAGGTCCTAAAATAGTTTTTGCCATAAAACAAAACTTCAGCTATTGAAATTGAATTGGGACTGTGAATAATGCAAGTAGACATGTTTAGCATCGTTTAGAAGGCTTCCTAAGAAAATCGACTTAAATACTGCCGTTAGATATGCTTAAAGTAAGTCAGGTAATATTTCTGGAAATTTACATATTTGAGTTCCGTGTATAAAATGAATTAACTGTACAAATGGGTGAATATCTAAGGTTTGGGGCCCACATATTTTGAAAGTAGACCCAAAAATGATCAATCTAGACTTTCAAAACACGCGATTTCGTTATAAAATGAGTGACTTATGCCCCGTTGAAGTTGAAATATATTATGGGAAAAACCACTAGGCAGTCTGAATTTTATTGTAAGTAAACCAATACCTTAAGAGTGTCTATGCAACTACCAAGGACTCGAAATGTTGAAAATAGACACACTCACCTACTTTTGGAGAGTTCAACGGATAAAGACAAGGCTTTAACTAACGATTAGATTACACTCACATTTTAATTAGGATTAGAACAAATAACAACTAGTTTTTTAAGTTTAAATCTCGAGCATTTTGTCGTTACATAACGAAACAATATCCTTATTAGAAAAGAGGGAAGGACTAAATGTGTAAATTTCCTGAACTACACGTACAATAAAAGAGAGGATAATAACACACACACTTCATTTTTTCTTACAAAAACAAAATGTGTTCTCTCCCTCCTCCACCTACACCGCCGGTCACCACCACTCCACCGCCACTATTCGCCGGAAAAATTACATGCAATCCGATCAAGATATATTTTCTTAATCCCCACGAAAAACTAAACCCATTCCACCAAAAATATATAACATGCAATGGGTTTTGAAGAAATTTATTTTCGGGTTTGATTCAAGTGTTTCCGGTTGGTAAGTGGGTTTATCGTGGGTAGATAATCATTTTTGGAAGCTTGGTTAATTGGAAAAATGTTCGGTTTTGGTTGTTGGGTTTGGTTCGAGTCACAGCTAAGGAACAAAGGCGACGAGTCTAGTCTTTTGTTGTTTCGATCTTGCTATTATAGCATTGTGAGCATTCTCTTATTTCATTGTTTTCGTTATTGGTTTGATTTTAATTGTTGCATGTGATGAAATCTGAGGGATCTTGCGTCGTCTAGTTTATATTTTGATATTGGTTGATTGAGCGAGTTGAATATTGTTTATAGACCATTTTAGATGTGTCGAGAATGGATTTTTGGGTCAAAAATAGTTTTTGGCGCATTTTGTAAAGTGTAAGTTCTGAGTAGAAACTTTGGCGCGGAAAACGAGGGTCGAGATTTTCTGAAATCTGATTTTGGGTTAAAAAATATGGAAGATGGTATGGAATTTACATCGTTCGGTTATTTAACGCGCCGGTAACTCCTAATAACGAAGAAGTTACGGCGAAAACAAGATTTGAAAAGTTAAGAAATTTCCAAACAACTATTAGAGTTTTATTAGTTACTGTCAGATTCGAAAATGGACAAATTGAGCACTTTCGAATCCGTTTCGACCTTCTAGCGAAACACGAAAGTTGATCGGAATGTCGTTTTACTTTGCTGCGAGGCTTGCTAGTTTTACAATCGAGTAATAACGGGTCAAAACTCAAGGTCAAATTTTGCACTTTAGTTAAAAACGTCACAAGTTCCTGCAGAAACTTGCAGGAGCATTTTGGTTATTTTCTGTCGAGTTTCAGGTCTCGGCTAAAACTAAAAAGTTGTCCGGAATGTCGTTTTGCATAAAATCTCTTTAAAGTCCGAGTCGTGAAAATGTGATATAATGGGTCGTTTGGAGCGGGCCAGATCTAGTAATATATATATATATATATATATATATATATATATATATATATATACACATAAAGTCAAATCAAGTAAAGTCCAACGTTGACTTTTGAAAGTCAACGGGTTGATACAAGACTTGTCGAATGTTATAAAAATAATAAACGCTACTATTATTACAAGTATAATATTTTAGACTTAACGATTGTTATGAACGAAGAAGATTCTAAAAATAGAAAGTTTCCAAAAATAGAAAGTTTTCGATTAAGTGACGTATAATATAAATGAAAGAATGATCGTAACTCAATTATGTGAAGTTTAGGATCTAGGACGTGCAAGTGGATTTCTCATCACATGTGTATGCATATTTATGCTATTTCAAAAGTTGCGACGCACGCACTATTCGATCGTACTTTATTGTATAGTAATCGAGCGACATAAATTATAGGTCGCGGTTAAGTTGGTTGTCGAGTAGTTCGTGATTGTTTCGGTTATTTGATCTTCGGCTTAACAAGGTGAATTTTCATAGCCGCGCTTTTGAACTATTTTAAATGTTTTTGACCCGCGAGGGGGATACATGTTGTTTTATGAAAATGTGAACACAATATGTTTTGATACTTAATATGATTCCATTACTATTGAGTATATGCCTTTTACCGTGTGACCGGTTAGTATGCCGTAGAATGTAAAGGTAACGCTAATGAGTATAAATAGATCAATTGGGATTGACAACCTTAGCAGGGGTCTGGAATCATGGTGAGCACCCTGTAACGGACATTTTGTGGTTAGTATTAGGGGAAGTGGCATACTTCCCGGACATTATTTTGTCCTACGGGATGAATGTGTTAAGTTTCGGTGCACGGGCTCATTTAGTTGGAAATCATTATGTAACTTGCCGTAATAGCAATGTATTATTGTTTTTGTTGAACCAAATATGCATTCTAACTGTTATTTGTAAACTTCTATGATTCCACTCCACGTTTTGTTGACGTTTTTTAAGCATGTAATTTCAGGTTCATGCGGTTTGATGAGGCTTGGAACGGGATGGCACCGGAATATCAAGGACGGTGTCTCCGATCATGTAGTAGTCCTAAATTAAAACAATGTTTTTAGAAACCAAGTCGGGTTGTGACTTTTAGAATTAAATTTCTACGTTGGTATTGGGACCTATGTAACTCCGATTTTTTTAAACGAAATAAATGAAATTTATTTAACAAACATCTCTTTTATAGTTTTCTTATGTGACTTGTCTATTGTAATGTGAAGTAGCACCCCAAATGTGTAGCCCGCTGCGTATCGTAATTTTGAGGGTGTTAACAAAATAAAATAAACAATTAAATTTTTCTAAGGCCTAGGATCCAACTTGACATACCACCATCACATCAGTTGATCTGCTAGCAATGGTGTATTCAAAATGTAATTGACGAACAATAATTTGCCACAGGTGCACTTCGTAGAACATATGAGACTTACTTTATTCCTTAATTATACCCCTAGTAAACAGGTTTTTTTCCCATCTATGCCTTTGGAGCATAAGGTCTCACCACTTACCTACAATTAAGTCGTCAAATACAAGAACTAAGAATATGTAACACCAACGTCTCAAAAAATGTATAATGCACCTTGGTTTAGCAAGCGATACTTAGGTCCACTAATGTAAAAGGGCAAATGCAAGTATTTTTCAAATATGGATGACAACAACTTATTTAAAGTATTTAATTTTTAGCGTTAGCAAATATGTACGAAAAAAGCATGCATAACATCTTTCGTAGCATAAATTTTAATAAAAACTTTACTCAATTAATTTATTTAATTACGGTACACTTATTTTTTTCATATACACCATGTATAAATATGTTACCAAACCTTAAAAATTAACGAATCAAAATAGGTTTCAAATTTAGAAGAATTCGTATATTATCGCGGGGAAAAGATTAAAAGAAACAAAAATATAAAATGGAAATTAATAATCATCAAAACCCTAAGACCATATCGCGCTTCCTAAATAATTGCACAGATATCAGGGATTTATAGAAGTAATTACCCTCAAACCCTTTGTAATAAACGCTTTGCAAAAAAAAATTATACTTTTTGCAAATTTCGTCATTGAAAAATTCAATCTTTAATATTGAAACACATTAAAACCTATTAACTTGGCAAGTCTCGTCGGGGAAACCCGAAGGCCAGGATTATCGATGTTAGTCGAAACCCAATTTGACAACATAAGACAACACAATTTAATCGTTTATAATAAATAATTATTTCATACTTATAGTCCTGTTTATATTTTTTCTTTTTCAAAAAACCCTTATTGTTTTACACAAGTCAAAAACTTCTAAAAACAAATAAATATAAACTACCAATACACATTACATTTATTTAAAACCACTTAACAATTAACACATGCAAATATTAACGATGATCCTAATTATCAAATAATTAAACTATGTATATATTCATATAAGGATTCTTCTTCCAATGAATCGGGCCACATACATCGATATAATCGATTGCGTAAGCCATATATAAATATATACCACATAGCACATAAAAACTAATAGAAAATTTCAGTCGACTTCAGGCCCCGACAGGACATAGCTAGGTTCTTCCCCAGCTTTTACAGTAAACTACAAAGTTGTAGCTTACTGAGTCGTGGATCTACCATGAAAATATCAAATTTTTTCCGACTAGCGTGAATATTTTACAATTGTTTTAGTTAATATGTGTCCTAACTAACCGAAAATAGAAAAATCCCCTCAAATTTTATGATCTAATCATCGAATTTGCATGTCATCTAATTAATAATTAATTATGATTAATATCATATATCTTATCCATGATAAACTTGTATGTGTTTATCACGGATAACAAATTAACTTTTAATTAAAACACAATCAATTAACAAATTGAACTATCGAATTTAACACATAAAATTTCATACAACCTAGGGTTTTGTCTAATTAGTTTTATCAACTATAAAGATCCAATCTTTTATAAGTATAAAGTGCCCAATAGGCATAAAAAACTAACCAAGAACCCTAATTTGTCAAAATTTACATCTTTGTAATTACAATTTTATACGATGGCTCGTGATGCCACTGTTGGAGTTTTAATAACTATTGACCAATTCAAATCACCAGTGTGCAGCGGAAAACATATAAAAACGTATAGGATAGATAATTAACAAAGGATCAGGAACGTGTACCTTTTAACAATTAACGTAAACACCGTCTTGAATATACGTGTGTGTATAAAACTAATACCATGCGAAAACCACTAGGATTAAAGTATAATCCCTCTACTTCAACACACACAATACGTTCGTAGCAAAACAATGATGTATGCTAGTACTAGTAGTGAAACGATCACCCAAAACTTGACAATCAACAACCACGAAACCACCACTTGTGTGGTTCGATCGCACAAAGGTAAAGAAGACCGAAACCCTTAGGGTTTTTCGTTCGGTCAAATAAAAAGAGAGCAAGAGAGACTTTGGGATTTATTTTCTAAAAGCATCAGCAACAATGAATCCAAAGGTCTCTTTATATAGGCTCCAATATCTTTTCTTGCAAGGCAAGCAATCCTAATCCCATATGGAATGGGAAATTCGGCCGATTAGGGAGAGGAGGAGGCAACCCGAAACTTCATTTTCCTAGTTTTGCATATTAGTACTTTTATTAACCTTTAATGACTAATATATCTTTCCCGTTAAATATCTAATATATTTAATGATCGTTTATTAAATCAC